>JAKCPB010001100.1:0-134169 GCA_021442155.1 Cymbidium sinense
GAGTTGATCCCTTCTCCCTTACGCTATTTGAGGTGTGGGATTCTTGGGTGGGGATTGCTTGTCGGATAGTGGTTTTTGGTAGACGTGTTTTTATGGCTACTGTTCCTGCTGCTATGATGGGCTTGGTGACTTTGAGGGCTGTTTAATGATTTATTGTAGCTTGGAGAACTTTTTTTTGTGGCTCTTTAACCTTACTTTGTTTCTACTTTAGTTGGTTTGAGGATGGATGTCTCACGGTTTGTTGTATCCTCTATGAGTTGGTCCTCCTCCTGTATTACTGAGGTTTTGGTTGTGGGTTTTGTTCTGAAGTGGTCAGCTAATGACTCCTAGTTGGCTATTATTAGGCCTTGGGTAATGGTGGTTGTGCTGGGTCACTGTTGTACTACTATTTTTGTCATTTGGCTTATTTTTTACTACTAGGCTTCTTATTATTCTGTCTTTGGTTGCTGTCTCTAGATTTCTAGATTGGAATTTTATTTCCTTTGATTGGGATTGGCGGCTACTATCTTTCTATCTCCCTAAGTATCTTTGATGTTTGTGGGTTGATGATTGTTGTTGGACTTTGCACTGATGGTTCTAGGATTGATGATTTGGATCTTTTATTGTTGAGGTGGTTTTCTTTGAGGCTTTCTTGGCTAGTTGTATGAATTGGATTTATTTGGCTGGGCTAGTTGATGGAGTCTTTATTTTGGCAAAATTTTGTGCTCCTTTGGTGACGTGAGGAAAGCTACTTATCTTCTATGACTCTCTTCTTTCCTCCTTGGTAGCCTTGCTGCCCACTCCTCTTGCTATTAGGCTTATTATTAGATTGGGTTTTATTACTATTGGCTCTTTGCCTATCTTTTTGATGGAGGATCCTAACACTTATGTGTTTCCTTTTGCCTTTAGATTGTCTTTGTTTAGTGTTTTTTCTCATATTATGAGGTTTTCTCCTATTGATTTTGTTATCAATTCTGGGTGGTGGCTTTGGTGATGTTCCTTTGGGTTTGCTACTATCTTGGTGGATTACCTGTGTATCTATCATATTGAGTTTGATATCTCTGATTGCTGGGTGTTTGGAGGCTATTTTTGCTTTTTGGAGGATTTTGTAGACTGGCACGATGATTGTCCTTGGATAAGGTGCTACAAGAGGTATGCTGGCAATGATGGCTTTGATGTTTTCCACTCTTTCTTCTTTTGGTTGGTAGCGATATATGTAATTGTAACCCTTCACCTGAAGTTTGGATGCTTACATATAGTGTTGCTCCTTGAAATGATTGTAATTGAGCCTGAGCCTTTTCTTTATCTTATTCCTTTTATCTACTCTCACTCTTTATGCTTGATTAATTACTTGATTAATTGTACTCATCCTTTTAAAAGCATTTTGCAGATCTCTTTTAAAGGTTTGGAGACTACTCATGGTGGATCATGTTGGTTTTAAAAGGATCATATTGAGTTTGCTGCTACTTACATGGATTTTCATTTGTTGATTACTATTTTTGTTTTCCTTTGCTTGCTTTCCTTAACTATTGTAATAGTTAGGGGGCTTATCTCTTTAGGATCTTTTGTAGCTCTTTAAGCATTAGCTTAGAGATTTGCCCCCTCTAAGGACTTTGTACCTTTTCTTTGTGGTAATAAAATTTTTCTTATTTGCCTAAAAAAAACCCTAAACCCTAAACCCTAAACTAACCCTAAACCCTAAGAATGGGCAGAACCTTGATGACAGGAACATCACCATCAACTAGGCTCAATCTAGATCTGGTGGTGGAGGTGAAGGCAAAGGTGGCAGTTATTGCAATTGTGGTGAGGGATCTAGAGGTGTTAGTGGATATGGAGGTGGTGGTGGTCAGAAGTGGTGGTTATGGGCGAGGGAGAGGTGGCGGAGGTTACTGCGTGGTGGTAGTAGGAGAGATCATGGATATGATGATGGGGATCACTACTCGAGAGGTTGAGGTGGTTCTGGGAACTAGAGCGAAGAATGGCTGATCTGATCTGCTGCTAATGGAACTGTGTCTTTACAGTAGAGATAGTTCAACTTATCTAGGGTTTTTTATTTGCTCTATGGGTGCCCATTTTTTATCTATGTTGTCGCTTGTGTCGTAGAAAACTTGGGGTGCTACTTGGTTGATGAAATCAAACAGAAGAAATGTTGAATTTGAATTTGTTCTCTCTTAAAAAAAACATAAAACTCTAAACCCTAAATCCTAAAATAAAACTTAAACCCTAACTAAACTAAATCCTAAACCCAAAATCCTAAACCCAAACCTAAACCTAAACCTAAACTAGCCCAAATCCACAAAAAACTAAACCAAAAAGCTAAAACCTAAACCTACACTAAATAAAACCTTAAAAAAACACCTAAACCAAAATAAAATAATAAAATAAAATAAAATAAAAACATAAACTAAAACCTAAACCTAAAAACCTCAACTAAAAAAAATAAAATAAAAATAAAACTAAAATAAAATAAATTAAACCTAAACTAAACTAAAAATAAAACCTAAATAAAATAAAAAACTTAAAATAAAATAAAATAAACTAAAATAAAATAAAATAAATAAAATAAAGAAACCTAAACCTAGAAAATAAACCTAAAATAAATAAAAAGACTAAACCTAAAATAAAATAAAATAAACCTAAACCTAAAAATAAAAATAAAATAAATCTAAACATAAATAAACTAAACCTAAAAATAAATAAATAAATAAAACTAAAACTAAACCTTTTAAAAAAAACTAAAAGAAACTTAAAATAAACCTAAACCTAAATAAAATAAAAAACCTAAAACTAAACCTAAAATAAAAAAAAATAAACCTAAACCTAAAAACAAAATAAACTCAAAAGAAATAAAATAAAAAAAATAACTAATAAAAACTATAAATAAAATAAAAAATAAAACTATAAAAAAAATAAACCTAAATAATAAATAAAATAAACTCAAATAAATAAAATAAACTAAATAAAATAAAAATGGTTTGCTTTTTTAAAACCTAAACCCTAAACTACCACCCTAAACCACTACCCCAAACCCACCACACCTAAATAACCCAAACTCTAAACCCTAAACCCTAAACCTAAACCCTAAACCCTTCCATTAAAACTACAACCTAAACCTAAAAACCCACCCTTAAACCCAACTACCACTAACCCCAACCACTAACCCTAAACCCTAAACCTAAAAACCTAAACCCTAAGAATGCGAACATGAGAACATCACATCAACTAGGCTCAATCTAGATCAGTAGTGGAGGCGAAGCGGATTATTGCAGTGGTGGTGGGGGATCTGGAGGTGCTAGTGGATATGGAGGTGGTGGGCAGTAGTGGTGGTTATGGAGGAGGAGGAGCGATGAAGGTTATTGTTATGGTGGTGGAGGAGAGATCGAGATATGATGGCGGATCCACTACTTGAGGTGGGGTGATTGATGGGAGAGAAAGAAGAATGGCGATCGATCTACTTATGGAACTGTGTCTTATAGTAGAGATAGTTCTACTTACCTAGGGTTTTTGATTTTCCTATGGGTGCTCATTTTTTATCTATGTCATCACTTGTGTCTTAGAAAACTTGGGGTGCTACTTGGTTGATGAAATCGAAGAGAAGAAATGTTGAATATGAATTTTTCTCAATTAAAAAAATAAAAATCTAAACCCTAAATCTAAATAAACTTAACAAACCTAAAACCTAAACCCTAAACCCTAAACCCTACCACAAACCTAAACCCTAAAACTCTAAACCAAACACTAAACCCTAAACCCTAAACCCTAAACCCCCCTAAACCTAAACCTAAACCCCTAAACCAAAACCATAAACCACACCTATAACCCTAAACCCCCCTAAACCCTAAATCCTAAATATCTTAAACCCTAAACCTACCACAAACTATCCCACAAACCACAACCCTCTAAACCCTATAAAATAAAGATGTCATTAGGGGTAGATCTAAAGAATGACCTAATCTAACATAGTTATGGTAGCTAAAGAAAATGTCTTCAAGACTTTCCCTTGACTATTAGAGATTTGAATACCTAAACCTTAACCCTAAATCAAATTATATTACCATTTATTATAGTATAATGTAGCATCATATATTTGAGCAGTAGTGATGTGCTTTTGGATGTTATAAAATGTTTTGAAATGTTTTAGTCTATTATGGTATTGTGCCTTATAGTCTATATTAATATAAATCATAAAAATATTGATTTAATAAATCGGATGATGAAATTTGTTAAATTTGAAGTGGGAATTAGGTTGTAGTACCAATGGTGTGCTACGCCACTTGTATTCTAAAAAGTAAGATTTTATGTTCAAAATAAATAGTATATGTTGTAGCATAGTATAACATCATGTATCATAATATATTATTCTATGTATTTTAAATTATTTTAGTATTTTGCAATCATGCAGTCGAGCCTACACTAGCATTATTTATAAAAATGTTGATTTAGACTTTAAAATGGTGGAATATGGCCAAATTTAAAATAGGTAGAGCATGGCATCATAATATATTATTTCAATTTAAAATATGTAAGTGATACGACTAAAATATATATATTTTTTATTTAGACTAATTTTATGATTTTTTATCTTAAGCAATCCCTTGTGATGTGATATGCAATATAATATAATATAATATGTTATAGTGTATTATAATATAGGATGCCATAACATAGCATAGCATCATGCATTATAGCATACTATTATGTATAACTACTTGTTGTTTACCATATTTTAGTTTGTTATAGTATGATGTAGTAGAGTTTGTACTTGGTATAATTCATAAAATACTAATTTATAAATGAGATGATGGGATTTGGCCAAATTTAAGGTAAGCTTTAGGGAACATCATTGGGGTTTGTTGTGGGGTGTCATCTAATTAAAATAATGGAATTTTGCATCCAAAATAAATGTTCATTTTTCAACCAAATTTCATAAATTTTTTGCTTGAAGTGATTCATTTTAAGGTGTAATGTAAAATAATATATTATATGAAAGCATATTTAAATATAATATACATAACAATATAGCTTCACATATATATCAATGTGGTGGTGTGTTACTAAATGTTATTGTACATTTTAGTATGTTTTACTTTTGTTATAATACATTGGGTCAAAATTAACAAAAATGTTAATTTGAGGTTGAGATGGAATAATTTGGCCAAATTCATGGCACACACCAAAGCAACACCAAAATTATGCTATTTTGTACCATTTCTAATAGAAAAATAATAATTTTACATCCAAAATGAACATTATTCATATTTTGAAAAAAATTTTGTTATTTGTTCTTTTTAAGTGATTCTAATGAGGTGTAATGTTAGACAATATATTATATTATAGCAAATTATAATATAACATCATATATTATAATATAATATAGTGTGTTAATTCACACTATAATATGTTTAGCATGATATTGTATAGTTAGTTTGAGCTTGCACCATCACATATCATAAAATATTGATTACAATGTTAAGATGATGTAATTTGAACGAATACATAGTTATGCTTTTGGTTGAAATATTAAAGGTGTGCATAAAAGAAGAAATAAGATTTGATGAGAATTCCATGTCAAGGACATGGAGGGAGATCCGCTAGGAGATCACACATGCATTGGACATGACATGCGAGGGGTCTATGTCAAGGGCATAGAAGAAGAAAATTTCTAGGGATAAAGTTTGAATTTGATTTGATTATATGATTTGTGGAAAGAAGATCCATTGGGGATAAGAATCTATAATTCACCGGGTATTAAGATCGAATCAACTTTAATTTGATTTGTTTTAATTGATGTGGAGGCATATTTATGAGAGATATGGGCTCGAGTTTGTTGGGGATCAGGTATATGAACTTTCCACTAGGGAAGCAGGTTCGGGCTATCCACTGGGGATTGGGATTTGAGTTTGATTTCATAGATTTTTTTTGGGGATGTATTCACTGGGAATAAGAGTTTGGTTGGATTTCTTTGATTTAGACTCTACTGGGGGAGTTGGTTTAATTTTGCTCTATTGGGGTGGTTGGTTTTGGATTTGATTTATTTGCTTGACTTGTTTATATATGATTTGGGGCTACACTATGGAGAAGGGTGTGATTTAACTCCACTGGGAAAATTAGATTGGGTTTAATTTAATCTGAGTTAATGTAAGGACCCTATCGGTGTGGGACCCACTGAGAAGGGGCTATATCAGCCTTGACCTAACTCAGGTTTACAAATCCAAAGGGATAGTCTACCGGTTGTGGGGTAGAGCTAGCCAACCTAAGGGGTTGCCTTTCGATGTGCAATGGTTGTGCTAGGAAAAAGGCATAATAGACTTACATCTTCCAATGTGATGAACAACGGTTGGGATGACCTGTTGGATGCACAAATCAACGACCTGGGAGACTTCTTGAGTGAATGTCGGTTGGGGACTTATGCCAACTCAAAAGTAGTCGATTAATTTTATCTTAATTTCATGTGATTTGATTTGGTTTGTTTGGTTTAGTTTGATTTTGGATTAAGGGCATATCTGCTGAGGATGTGAGCTCGATCAAATTTGATATATTTAATTTATGGACCATGTCGGTGTGCGATGGACCCAGAAGAGCTATATTGGACTTTATCTATAGATTTACAAATCCAATGGGATAGTCTACTGGCCATGGGGTAGAGCTAGCCAACCTAAGGGGTTTCTGTGTGTAATGGCTGTGCTAGGAAGAAGAGCAGACTTACATCTTATAAAGTAGGAACAACTGGGGTGACTTGTTTTAACATAAATAACTTAGGGTTGACTAAGTGAATGCCGCTAGGGACTTATATCAACTCAGAGTAGTTAGGTGATTCAATAGGGAGTTTTCTGACACACCTAAAGATAGGATGCCTTCTTGGGAAAATGTCGCTAGGGTGTCCTCATAATCCAAGTGAATATATATTTTGTTTATATGTTTGCATGGACCTATTGGTGTGTGAGGGACCACACTGAGAAGGAGCTATGTAGGCCTTGACCTATCTCAGATTTATTGGACCAAGGGAGAATCTGCACATCCACGGAATGGATTCTCCAACCATAGGGGTGGTTACTAGGAAAGGGAAACTATCCAATCCAATAGTAACGTAGTGTCTAAATGGGGTCACAAGGATGTGATCCAAATATAGTGCCCAAGGGGAGGTGCTGGGGCATTATCGAGCCCTAGAAAGAAAGCCTATAGGTGTATGGTGGCCAACTCAGGAGAAAGCATAATATTACATCTACCATGGTGTATGCTAAGGTATGAGAACCAACCAACCTAAGGTGTATCAGCATGAGTGGTGTATCCATCGCATAGTAAGAATGAACCAACCTAAGGTGCGTTGGTGTGCAATGATCAATCGGAAGGAAAGCGTGTAAACACAACTTTCCAAGTGGAACTGATCATCGGGATAGTCTAGCATTGGCAGAACAGATGCTATCTGACCTAGAGCAACTATTAAGCGGGTAGCCCCGAGGAAGGACTGGACCCAGACATGAAGTAGTCAAGAGGGAAAGAGCCACTAGGGGACTTATCCTAAATTTCAAATATACTCGACCCAATCGGTGCATAAAGGCTAATACAAGAAGAAAGGTAGCAGACTCACATCCTCTTAAATGAAGCCAACATAAGGTAGCTTACCGGCCACGCATTAAGGCCTACCAAACTAATAGGGCACTCGTCGGTGTGTAGTGGCCAAATAAGAAAGGAAAGCATATCAAACTTACAATCTTTGAAGCAAGAAGACCATTGGGGTGACACACTAGCAGGGTAGCATGTTAGCTGGACCTAGAGCACTCTTGAGTGAGTCTGGGGCATTATCTCAACTCAGTAGCCGAGATAAAGATATGTGTTTATTTTATATGTTTGTGTGTAGTTTGTGTTTGTGTTGTGTTGATGAAGGATAGGATGCCACTTTCTTCCTTACACCTACCTAAACACATCGTGGATTCACAAATAAAATTACTTTTGACATGGAAGAGATTGAATTCGAAATAAAATTTTCATTGATGATAATTATTTTCAAACATGATTTATAATATTTCTTTAAGTAGAGCCCATTTCTTGAAAGCATTAGGCGCTCTCCTATGGCAAAAGGGCTTTCTCAAGTGGGTTCAAACTTGCCTCCCATCTTACGATGGGCAACAATTGATCTCCTTAGAATTAAAATAAACTCTTTTATGTGAAAAGCTCTAGGATGAACCAACTTTTTGTGAGCTTGAATCATTTTAGCTTCGTACAACATGAGATTTTGGCATTCTCACAAGCGTCTCTCCTCAAACCTTCTACAACTTGGTGTTTTCCTCATTGTGATCTTGCTACCATAGCTATCCTTAGTGATGGGAGTTTGACTTCTAATGGTAGAACAACTTTGGACCCTAAGGAGAAAGAGTAGGCGAGTTGGAGTTCTATGTATGGTAGGCCCAGGCTTCACTTGTACTTTGTAGCTTGTTGTGTCGAGTGTCATCTTTAGTATTTAGATGAGAGTTTATTGAAGGCTTAGCTAAGCTTTCCCTGTAGTTGATGGTAGAATATCTTCAATCTATCTTGTGTCTCTAGGTAAAGTTGTTAATCTCGGTGCTCTTGAATGCAGTACCATTATCAGATAAAATTCATCTAGGCACTCCGAACCTATATACCATATGGTTCCTAAAAAATTAGAGCTCATGCTGAGTTGTGGCCTCTTTGAGTAGAATCGACTTCATCCATTTGGAAAAGTAGTGTAGAAGCTAAGATGAATCGATGACCCTTGCAAGAAGGAGGATCAATCATACCCACTATGTTAGTACCCCAACACTCGAATGGCCATAAGGCCAATGTAGGATGTAGAATGTTGGGTGGCTGGTGTAGGACCACACCGTGTATTTTACATTGGTGGCATTGCCTAGCTATATCCATGCAATCTTTGATCATCGATGGTGAGTAGTATCCTAGTCTCTTGATCTTGGCTTTCATCTTTGGATCAGATTGGTTGGCTCCACATAATCCTGAGTGTACCTCGGTCATGATCTTATGGGCATCATGCTTGTCTAAATAACATAACCACATATGATTGAAAGATGGTATAATACACCATCCACAAGAACATATGAAAGTGCTCTCTGCTTCATCTGATGGGCTTAGGAGTTCTCTTGAGGTAGTTTTCCTTTTTTTAAGTAATCCATAAATGGTTGCCTCAATCTTACTCCTCTCTTTCTTGGTAATGGACCTCCCCTTCAAGAGAGTACTTTTGATGAGTTCAATATCAATAAGAGATAAGACTTATTTATTTTGGACCTTTATTGATATGGACTCATCTTTCGGACATGCCAACTCTTTGGCAAGCTTGGATAAAGCATACACTATGATGTTCTCTCATCGAGGAATCTTATAAATGGTAACCTCTTGGATTTGGGCCAACAACTCCATGGTGTACTTGTGGTAGTGATGGAGCTTGGGCTTTATAACCTTATAGAACCCAATGATTTGGTTGATGAGGAGAATCCTCAAAGATGTTGATGTTGATGCTTAGAGTAACAACTAACTCTAGACCACCAATCGAGCCTCATATTTGGCTTCATTGTTGGTGCATTAGACAAATGATATGAGAATCTCACACATCATGGTCGAGTTAAGAGAACTATTTCAACCCTTGTCTTTCCTTGCATAGTAGATTATGGCTCTTCTCCTCTTTGAGAGGAAGCGCACCATCAAAGTACATCTCCGAATGGTGAATTAGTATCCCTATGTTCATGATTTGTTCATCGGGAGATTATCACTAAGAAAAGACTTAGGAAGTGGGTGTCTTGCTTGAAATCCATGGCGCTTATCCTTTAACGTCCGCAGTGAGTGGAAGGTAATGTCAAACTGCAAGAGGATCATGGACCATCATGCCAACCATCTGGATAGCATCGATCATGTCATGAGATACTATAGTGGATTGATCCTAGAGATTAAGTTCACCTTATAAGGAAGCATGTAGTGTTGTAGCTTTTGGAATGCATAGATTAAAACTAGGCAATGCTTCTCAATAGGTGGATAATTAACCTCAGTAGGGATTAGGCGATGGGTAGAGGTGCATTTTCCTTCCCTTGTCATTGGCTTGGGCCAAATAAAAACCAAGGAGTCATCTAACATAGCGTGTAAAGCATGAATGACTTGCTGGATAAGGATGCTAGAAGTGGTGTCATCGGTAATGCTTGATGTCTTCAAAGGCATGCTCACACTTGTCATCCCACTTAAACTTGGCATCCATTTTGACAAGTCGAGAATGGACATCTTCTCGATAGGTTGGATATAAAGCATCTTAGATATGCCAATGACCCTTGGAATGATTTGAGTTGAGTTAAACTTTTAGGGGTGGCATTTCTAATATCTCCTTTATCTTCTCCAAATCAATTTCGATTCCCTGGTGTCAGAGAACAAACCCAAGGAATTTTTTTGAAGCTACTCTGAATGCACACTTGGGGTTAAATTTTCTTAACTTGAAAACTACTCTCAAGTCAAAGAGATGGTCTTCCTTTACTCTACTTTTGACCATGAGATCATCGACATAGAACTCGACCTGATGATAAATGAGTTCGTCAAAGATTTGAGTCATAGCCCGCTGGTATGTAGCCCCAGCATTTTTAAGGCTGAAAGGCATGACCTTATAGCAATAGATTTGATCGAGGTTCTAAAAGTAGTGTTTCTTTCATTTTCAGGGCCATATTTATTTGGTTATATCGGATGAGCCATCCATGAAAGAAGATTGCATGAGATGAGGCAATGTCCACCATCGGATTGGTAGTGAAAATTCATCTTTTGGACATGCCTTATTTAAATCTCTAAAATTGACGCATATGTGAATTTGGCCATTCTATTTTTTAATTGGGATGACACTGGCTAACCAGGTAGGGTATTTTTCTTCTTGGATGAAGCCAACATCGATCAATTTCTTGACTTCATAAATGACTTGTTATTCTATGTCTAATCGCATGCATCTAGGAGCTTGCTTGATAGGGTTAGCAGTAGGTTCTATTACTTGTTTATGGATCACTACATTAGGAGCCAATCCAAGCATATCTTCATAACTCCATGCAAAGTAGTCCTTAAACTCAATCAATAGCCTAACTAAGTCATTGGTTTCAATTTCATTCAACAAAGAACTGATGTATGTCATGCGTGGATCTTCTTCAGTTCCTAAGTTGATTTCCTTAAGCTCATCGATGGTTGACTTGATCTCTTCTTCAAAACGGCGTGCATCTTTGACTTCAAAATCATCTGAATCATCTAAAGTTTCTAAGCACACCTCCTCATATGAGTTAATGTGGTTTGAGAAGAACCTATCAGATTCCAAATGATTGGTGATGACTAAGCAATAATCATCATCATCGATTAGACCTATTGTATTGAATCTAGTCCCCATCTTGATTGAGAGATTTTAAATTTGTTCTTCCATATTCCTTCGAAGTAGTCTGACCTGTGCTTTGACCAAGTATGTGGGATTAACCCATTTTTTGCTAAATTATGAACACAAGGCAAGTACCAATCAAAAAGTAATTCTATTAAATCTTTATATGAATCATCCTCAAATTCTACATCAACTTCTTGACTTGAGGATGATGCTCCCAGAAAGAACCTCTGAGTCTTCACACCTGTGGATGACTAAGGGGCTTCCTTAACCACTAAACCCTCAGCCTTTTGAGAAGAAAGTGGGGTTACAGCTAAGGTTCCCAACTGATGCCTAACTATTTCATATATAGACTTGGATACACTTATGCTTTGCTTTGGAGCCCAATTTTCATCGCTATCTGGCTCAAGTATCACCTCAAAGGGAATCTACTACTAGAAGAGAGGCGTGCTAACCATATAAGACTAATCTATGAACTAGATTCTAAGTTTATATGGATAGCGGTGTACTCAGTAGGCGAGATAAATCTTTATTGGGTGGCCAATAAGAAGTTTTCCACCCCTGGGATTGCCTCACGGCCTTTTCTTTGCAGTGGAGGTCATCATCCTACCCATATTTTGAATGGAGTAATAAAGCGTGGGTGGAATCTAATGTCAGACTCTAGTTCCTCCTCCAATTCTATTTCAACTCCCTTTTATTTTCTTTTTCATTTTCTCTTTTTGTTTCTTTATTTTTTTCTCTTTCTTTTTCTTTTTCTTTTAATTTTAAACATTGGCCAAGTTTGCGAGAATAGACTTGTTGATTTTGAGGGAGGTAGTAAGCCGCATCATCATATATGCTGACCTTGCGAACTATAAATGGCTTGAGATCTCCTTTGACATAGTAGACGATCCCACCTCTCACCAACTTCATACAATAAAGTAGAGAGGATGGAACTATGTTGTTCTCATGTATCCATGGTCTCCCAAGCAAATGTTCAAAGATGTATCTGAGTCTATAATATGAAACTTGGCTTCGGTCTTCCAATCATCTATCTCCAAGAGCAACACTATGGAGCCTAAGGCTTGTTGACTGCACTTTTGGAGTGCGGATTCAATCTTCCCATCTTAGACTTAGGAGTCTTCTAAGACTTCCCACAGTCATAAGACACTTCTAACAATTAGGTAAACACTTAACTAAGCCTAAAGACTTAGAAGGGTTAACCATAGGATTAGGTTATGCCTTAGGGATTGGGATAATCCACCTACCCTACAACCCAAATCCAATCCATGTTCACCATCTCAAACAAAACCTCAAGTTCAATTCAAACATCAAATTCAAATCCAAATCCAAACCCAAATTCCAAAACCAAATGATTGATGCCCATGATCAAATCCAAACTTGAAAACCTTCTTAAGCCATATGACCTAACCCATAGACTTAGCCAAATGTTAATCCCAATCAATCCAAAATCAATTGATTTTCTTATAATCAGTTTATATTTTCAATCATCTTCCTAAATATAAATCAAATCTACATTCAAATGATCAAAACTAAATCAAACTAAATCAAATTAAATCAAAACCCTTGCTAAGCCATATGACCTATCCCTTGGACTTAGCTATATCTTAATCCAAATCAAGTCAAACACAATTAATTTTCTCACAAATCAATCATATTTTCAATCATCTTCATAAATTTAAATGAAATATACATTTAAATTATCAAAACTAAATCAAACCAAATCAAAATCCAAACCTAAGCCACATGACTCAACTCCATGGACTTAGCCAAATTCCTTCATTCCAAAACCCAAATTCAATTGATTTTCTCTTGAATCAATCATACCTTCAATCATATTCACAAAAATAAAATCTACAATCATCAAGCCAAACCAAAATCAACCCAAGTCAAACCCAACTTAACCCTTTTGATTAGAAATGTTCAGGTGAACCAAAACCCCTTTGAACCCAAGCCAATTGCAATTAAATTTATATATAAATCCCAAATCCATATATAAACTCAACTAAATCAAACTCAACCCAAAATCAAGCCAACTAAGCCCAATTGGTCCACTTGACCCAAAGTGGCCAATTTGACCTATTTGAGCCAAGTTCTAATCCTACCCAAATTGGATTGAACCAAGTACATCAAAACCTCCCATCATGATTGTGATCACCTAGGTTGATCAATTATCAATTAGGTCAAACCAAGTCAACTTGGTCATTTTACCAAGTCAACCCCTTAACCCATATGAACCCAAACTAGCCAAATTACAACCTAAGCCAAATCCCTTGAAACCAATGATTCATACCAAATCAAAATCAATATTTGAATATGACTTGACAATCAATTAGTCAAACCAAACCCAATTGGCCTTCTTCACCCAAGTTGACCCAAATTGACCTAAAAGATCAAATTGGGTCAAATCAAAATATAAACCAAATTGATTGCAACCAATGGCTCAAGCTCATTCCAAATTGATTGTTTAACTTGACTAAAGCCATGATTGGACCCAATTGACTTACTTAGCTGAAATTGACCTAAAGGTTCAAGTTGGCCTAAATCAAAATGAAATCAAAATTAATTGAAACCAAAGCCTACAATCATTATAAATTGGTGAACTTATCCCAAACCAACACCCAACCCAATCTAATTTAGTCAATTTGGTCAAATTGGTCAACTTAACCCATTTGACCCAAATGAAAATGAGCCAAAATAAAATCTAAGCCAAATTTAACTAAACCAATTGAACCAAAACATCCCAAATAATCATATGAACTTGACTCGACCCTTGGTTTGACCCAATGTAACCCAATTTGACCTAAATGGGTCGAATTAAGCCAAAACTAACCAAATCAACTCCAATTGACTTGAAATTTGGGCTAACCCACTTTTGGCTCATTTCAAATCTGGCCAAATAAAATCTAATGCCAAATGATCAAAGGTCAAGGGCATCACATGAGACAAATCACCCATAAGTGGTCATTTCCATTCCTTGGCCACTTGGACTCTCCCAATGGTCCACTTAGGCACCGGGACCTTTGCCAACTAACCCAGGGTGGTTGGGTCAATGACCCATGGGAGGTGAAATCACCTCACCCTCCCATTGGAGAATTTGAAACCCATAGGACACCCATGATTCCTTCTTGTAGCCACCTCCACACCTTCAACCAACCAAGCCAAGCCAACTCACCTCCTCCCACGCCACCCATGACTCCACGAGATGGCGCTAGAAGCCAAACCCTATCCACATCAGATGAAAGGGGTATACACCCTCATTTTCACTCAAACACACACAAAATCATTCCTCAGCCCAGCTACCCAAGGAGAGAGAGCCATTCCTAGCTCCCAACTCATTCGATCAAAATGCCATTCTTTCCCAAATAGGACACTCCCATTTCAACCTAACTTCCCCATTTCTCCATCAAACTCAAATTAAGTTTGCACCTCATCCCAGCCGAGCAAGATGAATCATCTCCCAAGCTTCGAGCACGGATGTGGGACTTGATCAAAGTGAGCTCCAAATTTTTTTCATGGCCTTCAGTGAAGCCAAGGAATTAATCAATTGCTACTCAATGGCTTCATCTCACTAGATGAAGCTTCCTCAATCATTCAAGCCACTAGTCTTGAGCTCGGTGAGTATGCTTCCAAAGCGATCCTTAGGCAAAATGGGTTGGAGCTTTTGAAGAAAACTTGCATCTCATGTGATCTTGACCATTGGATCCCCTCGATCGATGTCATGAAGGTGTGGGATCTTTTGAGTGATCCAAGCTTCGGTAGCTTCGGATCAAGTGAGCAATGGTGGACTCCATTCTCCCTCACTTGTGTGTTAGATCACACATATTACATGATCAAAATGGATGGTCTGATTAGATCCACTAGATTGATCTGATTTAATCTTATTAAGCTATAAGATTAATCATAGCCATCCAATCTAAATGGCAGATGAGAAAGCATGCCCGTCACCGCCACCTAGGTGCTAAGTCGAATAAGTTTTAAGTAGCCAATCCAAGCCATGTGGAAAGCGTCTTTGCATCATGTGGCGCCAATAGGATTAGTTAATTAGACTTAATTTTTTTAATGAAACTTCTAAAAATCATAGAAATAAAAAATGCAAATAAATACTCATTTTAAAGGTATTTCAGAGGAGAATTAATTAAAAATGATCTTAACTATATTTGAATAGTAATTAAGTTTAATTAAGATTTAATTATGAAATTAATTAGCTTAATTACTCCTTAATTACTAGAGCAATTAATCCCAAATTGTGGGTTAATTTAATGGGATGACCTCTACCTCCCATGATTTTCTTGGGATTTATTGCTCACTTAATTAGAAAATTGACTAATTAAACCTTAACTACTCTTTTAAGTTAATTAATGATTAATTAATCCCGAATAGTAATAAATTGGTTAATTAAATTTATTAATCATTGTTCAATAGTAAGTGAACTAAGGAATAGGGTTGGGACCCCTTTCCTAAGTTCATTTCATATTTTTAAAATGAAATTAATTAAGATTTAACTAATTAATTAAATCACTTAATCAAATTGAAATCATAATCACAGACCTTAATTAATTAAACCAAGGGGTAGATCTTTAGGTGTTTAATAACCTAAAGGAGTTTAATGAAATTATGGTTAGTCCACATGTGTGGGAAAACCATAAGAGTAATTAATTAAGTCCATTAATCTAATTGCATTATCCCCTTTTATTTCCTATGATCATTGCAAGTTTATTTTCCATGCATATCATGTTGGCTCATAATTATTTAGTTAATTACTTTAAGGTGACATAGGTAAGTAATTAATTCATCTAATTAAGGGTTCAACTTAATTAACCCATAAAATCAACTTAATTAAATTTCCTTAAATTAAATCAAATCCTAATGTGGGAATGGGTTTAAAACAAAGTGATGATTTCTCTTCTCCTCTTTAAATCAAATCAAATTTAAAACTTAATTAATAAACAAGCTTTGGTTTGCTTTAAATAATCTTATTTGATTTGATTGTCCTTAATAACTAGTTTAGTTGAATGAATCACATGCTTATATTTGATTGTCCTCTTTCCAATCATGTTAAATTTTATATGTCATTCACCATCTTTTTAAAATCAAGTAAAATAAAATGGATTTCCTTTATGTAAGCTTGCATGTGTTGATTTAATTTAATATATGCATGGCTATTATCACTATTAAATCAAATGTATTTTTCAAAAGCTTATAAATGAATAATAATATGTGTTATGATGCTAGTTAAATACATAAGAAATGCATGTGCTTATAACTTAAGTGTATGAATGTTGAGTTCTCTTTCCTCTATTCATGTGTTGATTTATATAAGATTGAATGGTAATGGGTATATAGTCTGGACATCCCAGGAACACGAGGCTTTAGCTAACCCCAAAGAGGTCATTTCATTACCTCACTTCCATAGTTTAATAACAGCATGTACCCATTTGATTTCATTCTTATGTATTTCAACATTAGAATTTTGATAGAGCTTTAATTCATATATATAAATAATTCAATAAAAAATATACAATCTTTGCATGGTTTTCTTTCCCTCATTTATGTATACATCCATGTGTGTCCAAGAAAAGCTAATATAGTCTGGACATCCCAGAATATGAGGCTTTAGTTAGCAAGGAGGTCATTTGATTACCTCACTTCCACGGTTTCAACAATGACATGTACTTGCTTAAATCTTTGTACATGTATATGTATATGTGATTAGTGAATGAAAATCCCATTTTACATTAAAATTGCATGCATTCATAATTGACTAAGTGGTTGAATTAATTAGCCATATGATTTGGAGCTTACTTCCTATGTTCATGATATGAATTTACATATGTTTGAATGCAAATGGGTATATAGTGGACATCCCAAGAATACAGGCTTTAGCTAGCTCAAGGAGGTCATTTGCTTACCTCACATCCCTGGTTTAACAATGGCACATACTATTAATTTCATTCTTATGTCCTTTTTGTATAAGAATTTGGATAAAGTTTTAAATTAATATGTTTAAATAATTCAATCAAATAAAATATAAATTCTAAACATACATATACATTCATCATTTAAGTGTGCTAAAATATGTTGCATGTATAGATACACTTAGGATTAAATCATATGCATGTTAAATGTGATGGAAAGGAATGATTTAATATATGTCATGTGGTAGTAATTCAATTAAATTAATCTTAAGATGCCTTTCATTTTGAATAAGATTATTTAAAGTGAACTTAAACTTAGGATTAATTAAATCATTTAATAAGCCATTCACTAAAGAGAACTAAATCAAATTAAAATACTTTAGAAAGTGACTTAAGGTAGAGATGAAAGATGGCAATCCTCTTTACCTCTTCTTATAACACTTAGTTGCTAAGTGTAATTAAATAAAATAAAATAAAACACAAATTAAAATTCTCAAATAAATTAAACTACTTCATGTGAAATCAACCTTTCATGTTAAATTGAATCCTTCTACACATAGAAAATACAACACTAATGCTAACAAGACTTACCACACAAGCCTTAATACACACATCAGAATTAAGTCACCAATTCTAGCTCTAAGTTAGGACGGTGTATGATGTGATGTATGTTTTATTTCATGATGACTTATTTTAGATTGGATGTTAGGGTGTATACTTTATAGACTGGATGATAGGCCAATATTAGCCTAATCATGTTTTCAAGGATTATGCTTAAGGGATGCTTAAAATAAATTTGAATGCTCTTTTTTAGGTTGCTTAAATCCTTAAGCATAATCCAAGTTAGGAAGTGGGTTAGTTACCCATGTGTAGGTGCTAAGTTCAAATTATAAATACAACTACTTGGGATTATATGTATATTTAGCTAACCTCTATTTTACGGTGAAGTTAGATTTACTTTTCCCACATAAATGTAATTTTGTAATAGAATTAAGATTAGTGCTATGAGGATTAGGATGAGCGGCGGAAGGTTTTCTTGGGGTGCCTATGATGCCTTTGAAGCAAGTACCATCCAAATCAAAGAAGGAACCAAATCAAAAATGGAGATATGAAGAAAGAAGACTCCATAGCATTTAATACAATTATAATTGTTCTTTCATATTCTAGGTTGTATAAGGGTAGAGCTTCGCTACCCATCTTTTCTCTCTTGGGTTGTATGGTGCACTCCTTTTATTCTTTTATGATTATTTATATAATTGTTTGATGTTATGTTTACATTATGCATTAGGATGACATGCTTTTCATTATTTCTTAAATGATTTATGCTTTAATGTGTGGCTTGGATATGATTAGGCTCTTAGGATAAAAATATTTTTTCTACCAAAATAATCACTCATAACTAAATTTTAAACAACTAATAACCTCATCATAAACCTAAGACATAAATAAGATAATTAAAGATTTAGCAACCCTTAGCTGTATGGTTGTATGTTTCACATCATGCATGATATTCTTTCTTTCTTTAACATGAAGGATCTCCATCCTTGCATGATAAAGGAATGCTTGACTTGATGGCATCCCTTGTGGTGGAGAACACCTTCTTCTAGCTGATTTGACCCATAACCTATTTCATCATGCATTTAGGCATAAAAAATCCTAAAACCTCTATCAAAATGATGTGTCTAAAATGAAATAAAATTTGAAAAGATTTTGCATCTATAGATTAAGTCATATGCTCACCACTCATGTTCTAGTCTCTTAGGGAGTGTGTTTAGGACTTTAGTCTCTTTCTAATTAAATAACTACCATAACTATCTTACAATTCATAAGATCAGACTACATGGTTTTAAAATCATAGGAGGAGTTAGCTGGCGGCCAATCCAGGCGATTATAAGTCCAGAAGTCGGACAATTGATTCTCTTTTGGAGATAAACCCTTATGTCAATTTGTTGCATAGATTTAGGTCATGATTTAGCTCATACTAAAGCTCGCTAGATTTAGGATCTGAGGTAGCTATTTCCTTGTGACAGCATAAATCCTCACCTCTTAAATTCCCACAACCTTATGTTGGTGGATTATAAACTAGTAATCTAATTAAATTTCAACTCAAAACATATAAATCTCCTCAACTTCAAAATTATAAAGACCAACCATAGGATAGATTGAAATGCACTAGGCTTCCTTGTATCATGAGCATTTCCTAATTATTTCATTTGGATTTAAAAAAATAAGTCTTTCCTTGAACTTTGAGTTGATTTTCCAAATACAACCAATCTTTTGATAGTCTAACCTTGAAATCTTTGGAGATGATAATTGTTTACTTTAATCATGAGTATTCTTAAAAATTTCATTTCTAAGATGTAATTAACTTTGGAGGCTTGCCTCCATAGAGAAACAAGAACTGGTTTAATATAAACACTACTTTTATTCATCCATGTAAAGTAGGAGAGAAATCTGGTACATTAAGACTCATCATGCCTGAGTCCTTATTATGTGATTAGGTCCATTATAGGGTGATGCCTATATCTTTTTGAGATAGTACATCATACCTCAATGTTATATGATCACCTCAAAAGTACTATGATGCATGGTGTCCCCCCATACATCCAAAATAAACACTACAAGGCCCTCTCACCTTGTTCATTGAATCCTTTCAACATCATCCTTTCTTTTTGGGGTTTGGAGATGTTGATCCTCAAGTAGGTAAGGGTTCTTAACTCATAATGTTGAGATACACAGGTCCAGAACTCTGGATAACTATATCTACCAACATCCATAATGTAAAGAGCGGTTGTGCTTGGTCATCCCTAGGAGTAAGTCTTCATCGCTGAATGTAACTCCTAAGATATCCTTCAAGTGGCATGCCTCCTCTTTAGTAACAGCCAACAGAGCTAAACATATCTCTAGGTAAAGTAAGGCCTTGATAAGAAATTCTCTCATCTCTTTGGACAAGATGAGGGTGTATGTATATCTTAACTTGGAAACTTTCTAAGGTGAGCTAGGACATTGTAATCAACTCGGCTTGGTCCTCACAAGCATATCCATGGGTGGAGCATCCTATGGAGGGGCTATCTTCACTAGAACTAATTACTTGCTTACCCATCACGGTACTACCTAGAAGGTAGAACTTTGCCACATTGTGTAGGTTGACTTTAGTGACTTCTTGGAATGATGAGCTTGTGGAAAGTTCTACCTTCTCATCGGACATACCTATAGCTTCTCTTATGGGATCCTCAGAGTCAGTTGACTCCAAGTCAATCTCAAGAGGTGAACCCGATTGATCTAGAGAAGGATAGTCTGAATTTGAATCAGAAAGGAAAGGATTGAAACTATTAGAGCTATTATTTTTATTTAGACTCAGAGGGCTTTCAATAGGAATAAAATCCAGAGCATCAGAAGTAGACAATATATAAGTAGAATTAGCTTTCTTCATTAATTTCTTTTTAAGTGGAGGTACATGATAGAAATCAAGTAAAGTAAGCGAGTAAGGGATTTAGTGCCCTTATCCATAGATACAACACTCAATGTAGAAGAGGTGGTAGCTACAATGGTGGAGTACTGACTGGATGGTGGCTATGCTACTGGACTATCTCGCAAGTATGGTGAGCTGGCTACTACTAGGCTGTCACCCTCCTCGAGTTGTCCTTTGCAACTAGTAAACCTTCCTTGGTGTTGGAGGTTTGAGCTACTTCATGCACCTACAAGGAAAGATTTTTTTATCTTAGAAATGATCTTCTTAGAGGTTTGGGATAGTGATATCCTAACCTTCTTTGGTCTTAAGAGGATGTAAGTATCCCAAGGATTACTCTAACAAATTGGATGGTTGTTCTAATAAGTATTCCTTAGGGATAACTATGGCTTCAACTTGTTACTAAAGCTAGTCCTTAAAAATGATACAATCCTCTAAGACATGGCCTAACATGTTGTGGTATGGGGCAATAGCTAGGATCATCTCTTGCCCACTTCCTCTTAGGCTCGTAGCGAAAGTCAAGTTTCTTTAAAAGATTCATAAAGAATTTCTTAACAACCTCCCTCTTGAATGAATATGGCTTATTCAATCTATTGGCAAGAGTATGTGGAAGGTAGCTACCTGGCGATGGATATGAATACCGCTGCTAGGTAGGCTACTGAGGTGGTGGAAATGGTCATTGTGGCGGCTGCGGTGGCCGGTATGATGGCCGAGGTGGTGGAAGAGGAGGTGGCAAAAGAGGTTGTTGAGCTCGTAGTCTCTCATATTGAACTCATCGCTTCCCTCGTCCATTAACATGTCCCTTCTTCTCAAACACCTTGTGGCTTAGGCCTAGATGATTGGTGAAAGGGCAAATGTTTGGCTTCCTCTTGTAGGCTAGCCTTGTTGATTAATTTCTCAAATGTTTTGATGGTAAATCCCTTAAGCATGAAGGCGATCGAGCCATGGATATTTTTTGAGAAGAATCTCAATGCCATGTTGTTCGGATAGTTGTGGTTCACAATTCATCCAGTTACCACGAGAATGTAATCAACAAGGACTCGTTGAGTTTTGTTTCTCTACAATGAGGTCACCTACAATCACCCTCTGCTCCCAAACCTCTTGATGAAGAGTGCTCCAACTCAAAAATCTTCATCGACATTGGGCATTCTACCAATCAAATACACCGACGCTAATGAAAAGACAAAAGAGGAGTGTGTTGCTGCCATTGGTGTTGCAACAACTGGCTCTAAAGTGTGCAATGTGTTATCGTGGGTTCCCACTACCATCAAAGATCTTGAAGGATGGTGGCACAAAATCCTAAATAAAATAAAAACTAAATAAAAACCTAAACCTAAAAATAAATAATAAATAAAACCTAAACCCTAAACTAAAAGAACCTAAAATAAAATAAACAAAATAAACATAAACATAAACCTAAACTAAAATAAATAAAACCTAAACCTAAATCTAAATAAACTAAACCCTAAACTAAATAAAATAAAATAAACTAAAAATAAACCTAAACCTAAACTAAAACTAAAATAAAACCTAAAAAATTAAACCTAAGAAATAAAAATAAAACCTAAACCTAAAATAAAATAAAAATAAAACTAAAAAAAAAATCTAAACCTTAACCTAAATAAACTAAAATAAAAAAAACCTAAACTAAAATAAATAAACTAAATAAAGAAAATAAATAGATAAACTAAAATACATAAAATAAACTAAATAATCCTAAACCTATTGGTTTTGCTTAATTTTAAAAAAACCTAAACCATAAGAACTAAACTAAACCATGAGCCACAAGCTGAGCCACACAAGACCTACCCTGAGCCACTCCACTGACTAACCTAACCAGCCCTAAAACCCTAAACCCTAGGCCCTAAACCCTGACCCACCCTAGGCCATGACCCTGAGCCTAAACCCAGGCCCAATCCTGAGCCAATCCCCAGACCTTAAACCACAAGAAACTAGATAAACTAAAATAAAACCAAATAAATAAAATAAATAAACATAAACCTAAAATAAAATAATAAAAATAAAAATCTAAACTAAATAGCCTAAACTAAAAAAATAATAAATAAAATAAAAAGCTAAATAAAATAAATAAAACTTAAAATAAACTAAAAAAATAAAATAAAAAAATAAAACATAAATAAAATTAAAACTAAACAAAATAAAATAAAACAACCAAAAATAAATAAAATAAAACTAAATAAATCCAAAATATAAAAATAAATAAAAATAAAATAAATTAAACTAAAATAAAATAAAAATATAAAATAAAACTAAAATAAACTAATAAACTAAACTAATAAATTAAACCTAAATCTAAAGCTAATAAAATAACTAAACCCTACTAAATAAAATAATAAACTAAAATAAACCTAAACATAAACTAAAAATAAAACCAAAATAAACCTAAAAACCTAAAACCTAAAACTAAAAAAAAAAAAATAAAACCTAAACCTACACTAAAATAAGAAGAAAACTAAACCTAAAAATAAAATAAAATAAAACTAAACAAAATAAACTAAATCTGCACTAAAAAAAAAACAAAAAAAAAAAAATAAAATAAAATAAAATAAATAAAATAAAATAAACTAAATAAAATAAAAAATGAGATAAACTAATAAATAAAATAAACTAACAAACTAAAAAACCTAAACATGTGGTTTACCTAATTTAAAAACTGGCTAACCACCAATCAAACCCTGATTATAAAATAAATGATACCACAACCTAAGCCCCTAAACCCTAAAAAGCTTGTCTGATCCTAAACCAGGCCACAACCATAATCCTAATCCTAAACCCTATCAAACCACTGAGCCCTGAGCCACAAACCTACCCACTGAGCTAAACTAGATCTGAGCCCTAATAATCCTGATGACCTAGGCCAAAGGCCACAAACCCTGGGCCTAGGCCTAAACCCTACATAACCACAATACTGACCTAAAGGAGTAAAACTAATAAATAATAAAAAAACCTAACAAAATAAAATAAAATAAAACCTACTTAAATATAATAATAAAATAAAAAAATAAAAATAAATAAATAAACCTAAACTAAATAAAAATAAATAACCTGAATAAAATGTAAAACATAAATAAATAAAAATAAATAAAATAAACTTAAAATAAAATAAAACTAAATAAAAAACCTAAACCTAAATAAATAAAATAAAAAAAACCTAAAATAAAAAATAAAAAAATATAAAATCTAAACTAAATAAAATAAATAAACCTAAAAAAAAAAATAAAAAATAAAAATAAATAAAAATAAAATAAATGAAAATAAATCTAAACCTAAACTAAAATAAAACCAAAATAAAACCTAACCACAAACCCTAAAAAAAAAGCCTAAAAAAAACTAAACTAAATAAAACCTAAAATAAAAATAAAAAAAAAATAGATAAAATAAAAAAATAAAATAAAATAAAACATAAACTAAAACCAAACCTAAACACCTAAAAGAAAATAAAATAAAAATAAAACTAAAAATAAAATAAATAAAACTAAACTAAACTAAAAATAAAACCTAAATAAAATAAAATAAATAAAAATAAAATAAATAAAATAAAATAAAATAAAACTAAATAAACTAAACCTAAAAATAAATAAACATAAAACCTAAAATATAAAAAATAAATAAAACTAAAAAAAACCTAAACCTAAAATAAAAAATAAAATAAACCTAAACTAAGATAAACTAAACTAAAATAAAATAAAACCTAAACATAATCCAAATAAACTAAACCTAAAAATAAATAAATAAAATAAACTCAATAAACCTAAACTAAAATAATACCTAAAATAAACCTAAAATAAAAAAAAAATAAACTAAAATTAAATAAAAAAACTAAACATAAAGTAAAATAACCTCTAAAAATAAAATAAAATAAAACTACTAAAAATAAACACAAACCTAAACTAAAACCCCAAAATAAACTAAAATAAATAAACCTATAATAAATAAACTAAAACTAAATAAAATAAAATAAACCTAAAATAAAAAATAAAAATAAAATAAACTAAATAAATGAACTGGTGGTTTATTTAATTTAAAAAAATAAAATTCCAAACCCTAACTACCTAACCCTATAAAAAACCCTAACCCTAAACCTAACCCTAAATCCAGGCTAAAACCCACCTAACCACTATAAATAAAATACTAATCACAAAATCCAACTAATAAATAAAACCTAAAATAAAATAAATATAAAAAACTAAATAAAATAAAATAATAAAATAAAAATAAAAGAAACTGAAAAAAACTAAAAACAAAATAAAATAAAAATAAAAGATAAACTAAAATAAAATAAAAAAAACTAAACTAAACTAAAATAAATAAACCTAAAATAAAAAATAAAATAAAATAAAAAACTCTGTAAAATAAAATAAATAAAATAAAATAAAATAAAATAAATAAAATAACTAAAAAATAAAAATAAAATAAACCCTAAATAAAAAAAATAAAATAATAAATAAAAATAAAATAAGAACTAAAATAAATAAACTAAATAAATAAAAACCTAAAACTAAATAAAATAAAATAAAAAAATAAACCTAAAAAAATAAAATAAATAAACTTAAAATAAAAAATAAAGCTAAACCTAAAAAATAAAATAAAAAAACCTAAACTAAAAATACAAAATAAACTTAAACCCAAAAATAAAATAAAATAAAATAAATAAAAATAACATAAACCTAAAAATAACTAAAAAAAAAAAAAAATAAAAATAAAATAAATAAAATAAATAAAAAAAAAACTAAATAAAAAAAATAAACTGAGCCACATTTGCTTATTTAAAAATCCTAAACCTGAGCCTAGCACTACCCTAAAATCTGAGCCCTAAACCACAAATAAACCCTAACCACTGACCCTAGGCCACAAGCCACTGAGCCATCAACCCTCCATGATCCTAAAATCTACAAACCCTGAGCCACAAACCCTAAAATCCAAATAAACTAAACTAAATAAATAAAACCTAAAATAAAATAAATATAAAAACTAAAACTTAAATAAATAAAATAAAATAAAATAAAAAACTTATAAAACTAAATAAAATAAAAAAATAAAATAAAATAAATAAAATAAACTAAACTAAAAAATAAGATAAAACCAAATAATAAAAAATAAATAAAATAAAACTAAACATAAAATAAAATAAAATAAACTAAAATAAAATAAAACTAAATAAAAAAATAAACTAAAAAAAAATAAAACCTAAAATAAAAAATAAAATAAAAGCAAACTACTAAAACTAAAATAAAATAAATAAACCTAAACCCTAAACTAAATAAAATAAAATAAACTAAAAATAAAATAAACCTAAACTAAAAAAAAAATAAAACCTAAAAATAAACCTAAAAATAAAACAAACCTAAAAATAAAAAATACAACTTAAACTTAAAATAAAAATAAAACAAAATAAATAAATTAAAACTAAACTAAAAATAAACTAAAAAGAAAACTAAAATAAAAAACTAAACTAAATAAAATAAAAAATAAATATAAAAATAATAAATAAAATAAATAAATAAATAAAAATAAATAAATGATTTAAAAAAAAAATAAAACCAAAACCCAAACTAAGCCCTATAAATAAAATAAACTAAATAAACAAAACCCCTAAATAAACTCCAAAACCCACCCCAAAAACCACTAAAACTCCACTGAACTAAAACCACAGGCCTATCTGAACCCTGAGCCCTCCCTACCAACCAAAATCCCTAACCACAACTCCCACCACAAAACAACCCTAACCACTGATCCTGAGCTAAAACCAAAAATAACCCAAACTTCTAGCCAAAATCCAAGGCCCTAAAACTATGATAGGCTACTGAGCCTAAAACCTAGGCTAAAAAAATAAAATAAATAACATACTATAAATATAAATAAATAAAGTCTACTAAATCATAGCTAAACTATGATAAATAAAATAAAATAAACTAAAATAAAATTAAGAAACCTATATTAAATAAAATAAAATAAAATAAAAATATAAATAAACTAACAAAATAAAATAAATAAAATAAAATAAAATAAATAAAAAAAAAAAAACCTAAAAATAAATAAAAAATAAAACCTAAACTAAAATAAAAACAAATAAAATAAAATAAAATAAATAAAACTAATAAAATAAACTACCTAAATAAATAAAACCAAAAATAAACTAATAAACTAAAACCTAAATTAAACTAAATAAAATAAAATAAAAATAAAATAAAATATAAAATTAAAAAATAAAACCTAAAATAAACTAAAATGAACCTAAAAATAAAATAAAATAAAATAAACTAAAATAAAATAAAAAAAAATAAACTAAATAAAACTAAAATAAAAAAAATAATAAATATAAACTAAAATAAATAAAATAAAATAAACTAAAAATAAAATAAAAAAATAAAATAAATAAAATACTAAATAAACCTAAACCTATGGCTTTACTTAAAAAAGACCCAAAACCATAATCTAAAACCCACCCAAAAACTATACTGAGCCCAATGATAAAATAACCCAAAACCTAAACCCTAGGCCATGACCTAGGCCCTAAACCTAGGCTAAAACTGGACCTCAAAACCCTGACCCTGAGTAAAACCAAACCCCCAACTGAGCCTAAATCTGAAAAGCCACAAACCTAAACCCTACTAGGCCACAAAGCCTAAAACTGGCCCTAGGCTGAGCCCAAACCCTGATCCAAAACACTAAACTAGGAAAACAACAAGTATTAAAAGATAAATAAAAGATAACCTAAATAAAATAAAATAAAAGATAAAATAAAATAAAACCTAGAAAACCTAAATAAAATAAGATAAAAGAAAAAAAAAATAAACTAGATATAATAAAATAACCTAAACTATATAATTAAAGTAAACCTGATAAAATAAAATAAATTAAAATATAAATAATATAATAATATAAATAAACTTAAATAAAAATAAAAATAAAATAACCTAAAATAAATAAAATAACTAAAATAATTAAAATAAAATAAAATAAGCTAAATTAATATCTTAATAAAATAAAATATAAACAAATAAAATAAACCTACTAAAATACTAAACTAAACCTAAATAAATAAACAAAATAAACTAAAAATAAACCTAAATAAAATAAAACCTAAAATAAACATAAAATAAAACCTAAAACCTAAACCTAAAATAAAATAAAATCTAAACCTAAAAAAATAAATAAACTAAAAAAATATAATAAAATAAAATAAACTAAAAATAAACCTAAAATAAAAATAAAAAAAAAAATCTAAACTAAATAAATAACCTAAATAAAATAAACTAAATAAACAAAAAAATAAAATAAACCTAAATAAAATAAAAATAAAATAAACTCAAATAAATAAAAAATAAACTAAATAAATTAAATAAACCTAAACTGATTTAATTTAAAACTAAACCCAAATCTAAACCCTAAAAAACTAACCTAAATCTTCAACCCAAACCTAAACCTAAAACTAAACCACAAACTCTAAACCCTCCAAACCCTAAACCCTCCCAAAACCTAAACCAAACTAAACCTAAACCCTAAACTTAAAACCCTAAACCTGAATCCTAAACCATAAACCCTAAAACCCAAAACTGAAAATCCTAAACCCCAAAGCTAAACCCTAAATCCAACCTAAACTAACTCTAAACCTAAGAATGGGTAAAACCTTGATGGCAGAACATCACAACTAGGCTCAGTGATCTGGCGGTGGGTGAAGGCAAAGGTGGCAATTATGATGGTGGTGGGGATCAGAGGTCTTGGTGGATATGAGGTGGTTGTCAGTGGTGGTTATGAAGGTAGGAGGAGCGACGAAGGTTACAACCATGGTGGTGACGGAGGGATAGATTAGGGACATGATGGCAGATCTTGCATGTCAAGAGGAGGGGGTGGTTCTGATGGGAACTGGAGAAACTAAAGAACGGTCAATTCAATTTATTACCTATGGAACTATGTCTTTTTAGTATAGATGATTCTACTTATCTAGGCTTTTTGATTTCCTCTATGGGTGGTCATTGTTTATCTATGTTGTCACTTGTGTCTTAGAGAACTTAGGGTGTTACTTGGTTGATAAAATAAAAAAAAAGAAATGTTGAATATGAATTTGTTCTCTGTTAAAAAAAGCCTTAAACCCAAAACTAAAACTTAAACCTTAAACCTAAAACCTAAAATTAAACCCCCAAACCCCAAAATCCCAAAATCTAAAAACCTAAACCTAAACTAAATAAAACCTAAAAAAATAAAATAAATACAAAAACCTAAAATAAAATATAATAAAATAATAATAAAAAAAAAAATGAAACCTAAATATAAACCTAAACTTAAAAATAAAACAAAATAAAAAATAAAAACTAAACTAAAATAAAATAATAAAAACCTAAACTAAACTAAAAAAAAAAAAAACCTAAATAAAATGAAAACTAAACTTAAAATACAAAATAAAATAAAATAATAACTAAATAAAAACCTAAACCTAAAAAATAAACCTAAAAATAAAATATAAACCATAAAAAAAAAAAAGCCTAAACTTAAAATAAAAATAAAGTAAAAAAAAATAAAATTAAATTAAACCTAAAATAAAAAAAATAAATAAATAAACTAAACTAAATAAAAATAAAAATAAAAAAAATAAACTCAAATAATAAAAAAAATAAGCTAAATGACCAAAACATTCTTATGATTTAAAAGAAAAATACTTAAACCAAATTAAACCCTAAACCCTAAACCCTAAAATAACCTTAAACCCTAAACCTAAACCCAAACTCTAAAACTATAAATAAGCCACAAGCCCTAAACCCTAAACACTAACCACAAACCCTAAACCCTAAAATGTAACCACAAACCCCAACCCAAATACAAACCACAAATCTTGGATAAAATGTCATTAGTAGTAGATATGAAGAATTAAACCTAATCCTAACATTATTATGGTAGTAAGAAAATGTCTTCAAGAGACTTTTAACTATTAAGATTTGAATACCTAAACCCTAAACTAAATCATATTATATACCATATATTATAATATAATGTAACATCATATATTTGAGCATGTAGTGATGTATTTTTTGGTGGTTATAAGATGTTTTGAAATGTTTTATATATTATGGTGTTTTGAGTCTTTATTAATATAAATCATAAAATATTGATTTAATAAATGTGAAATTTGTAAAATTTGAAGTGGGAATTAAGTTGTAGTACCAAAGGTGTGCTACACCACTTGTAGTCTAAAAAGTAATATTCTATGTTCAAAATAAATATTATATTTTGTAGCATAGTATAGCATCATATATCATAACATATTATTCTGTGCATTTTAAATTCTTTTAGTATTTTATAATCATATTGACTGTTAGCAATATTTATAAAACGTTGATTTACTTTAAAATGGTGGTGGCCAAATTCATAATAAGTAGAGCATGACATCATAATATATTATTTCAATTTAAAATATGTAAGTGATATGACTATAATATATAGCCTTTTATTATTTAGATTAATTTTATTATTTTTTATCTTAAGCAATCCCTTGTGAAGTGATATGAAATATAATATATTATAATATGTCATAGCGTATTATAATATAATATATATAACATAGTATAGCATCGTGCATTATAGCATACTATTATGTATTACTACTTGTTGTTTAACAAATTTTAGTTTATTATGGTATGATGTATAAGTTTGTGTTGGTATAATACATAAAAAATACTAATTTATAATTTGAGATGATGGTGGCCAAATTAAGTTAAGCTTTAGAACATCATTATATGCTTTATGTCATTTAATCAAAAGAATAATTTTGCATCAAAATAAATGTTGATTTTCAAAAATTTTATAATTTTTTTTTGCTTAAAGTGATTCATTTAAGGTGTAATGTGATAATATATTATATGAAAGCATATTAAAATATAATGTACATAATAATATAACTTCACATATATATGAATGTGGTGGTGTGTTACTAAATTGTACATTTTAGTATGTTTTTTTATTGTTATAATACATGGGTCAAAATCACAAAAATGTTAATTTAAAGTTGAGATGGAAGAATTTGGCCAAATTCATACACTAAACAACATCAAAATTATACTATTTTTACCATTTCTATTAGAAAATAATAATTTTGCATCAAAATGAAATTATTCATATTTTGCAAAATATTTGTTCCTTTTAAGTGATTCTAATGAGGTGTAATGTTCAATATATTATATATAGCAAATTATAATATAATAGTTGTGTTAATTCATTTATATATGTAAGCATGATTGTATAGTTAGTTTGAGCTTGATCACAAATCATAAAATGTTGATTACAATGTTAAGATGATGTAATTTGAATGAATACATTGTTAGTTTTTGGTTGAAGTGTTAAAGGTGTTCATAAGAGAAGAAATGAGATTTGATGAGAATTCCATGGACATGGAGGAGATTGCTAGGGGATTGCATTGAACATGACATGTGATCTATATCACATGAAGAAGATATATGGATTTGATTTTTTATTATATGATTTGTGGAAGAAGATATGGGGATAAGAATCTATAGTTCACCAATTAGATCAAATTGACTTTAATTTATTTTATTTTGGTGATGTGGAGCATATTTGAGATATGGGATCAAATTCTTTATTGGGTATATGAACCTTCCATAGGGAAGTAGGTTTGGGCTATCCACTAGGATTGAGTTTGATTTCACAGATGGGGATGTCCATTAGGGATAAGAGTTTGGTTGGATTTCTTTGATTTAGACTCTACTGAGGGAGTTGGTTTAATTTGAATCAATTGGGAGGTTGGTTTTAAATTTAATTTTTTTTCTTGACTTATTTATACATGATTTAGGGCTCCACTAGGGAGAAGGGTGTGATTTAACTCCATTGAAGAAAATGGGTTTAATTAAGTGCGAGTTAATGTATGAACCATGGGGTGTATGATGGACCAGAGAAGGGCTATATCGTTGACCTACCTCGTTTACAAATCCAAAGGGATAGTCTGTAGGGTGGAGCTAGCCAAAGGGTTTCCTTTTTGATGTGCGGCTTAGGAAGAATGACATAGAGACATCTTCCAGTGAGGAAACAGCTGGGGTGACCTTAGATGCACAACAAATCAAACTTGACCTAGGGAGACTATTGAGTGAATGACACTAGGGACTTATTTCAACTCAAAAGTAGTCAAGATTTTATCTTAATTTCTTGTGATTAGATATGGTTTCTTTCATTTAGTTTGATTTTTAATTGAGGGCATATCTGCTGGGATGTGACCTCAGTCAAATTTGATAGATTTAAATTATGGACCATATCGGTGTGTGATGGACCCACTGAGAAGGGGCTATATCAGACATGTCGTTTCTCAGATTTATAAATCCAAAGGGATAGTCTACTGGCTATGGGGTAGAGCTAGCCAACCTAAGGGGTTGCCTTTAGGTGTGTGATAGCTGTGCTAGGAAGAAGGCATGGTAGACTTACATCTTCTAAAGCAAGGAACAATAGCTAGGGTGAACTGTTGGAAGCACAACAAATCAAAGACTTAGGCAACTAGAGTGAATATTATGGGTACTTATATCAACTAAAGGTAGTTAGGTGATTCCAATTGGGAGTTATGTTGACACTACCCTAAAGATGGGATACCTACTTGAAAAAAGGTACCGCTAGGGGTGTTCTCTTAATCCATAAGTGAATAAATATATTTTATTTATATGTTTTCATAGACTCTGTTGGTGTGCGAGGGACCATACTGAGAAGGGCTATGTTGGCCTTGACCTGTCTCAAATTTACTGGACCATGGGAGAATCATCACATCCATAAGATGGATTCTCCAACCACAGGGGTGGTTACTAGGAAAGGGAACTATCGTAGTAAAGCACAGGTAGTGTCTAAATGGGGTCACAAATATAGTTCCCACAGAGGAGGTGCTACTAGAGGCATTTTCCTGAGCCCTAGAAAAGAAAGCTATAAATGTATAGTGGCCAACTTAAGGAGAAAGCATAGTAGACTTACATCTACCATGAGTGGTGTATCCTAAGGTGCGAGAACCAAATAACCTAAGGTGTATCCGTTAGCATGAGTTATGTATCCATTGGCATAGTGAGAACCAACCAACCTAAGGTTCCCGTCAGTATGCACCAATCAATTTGGAAATAAAGAATGTAGGCTTACAACTTCCCAAGTGGGCGATCATTAAGAAGGACTAGAATGTAGTTCATCATGGGTGGGACATATGCTATCGACCTAGAGTGACTACTAAGTGGGAGCCTTAAGGAAGGACTAGACTAGACTTCAAGCATAGAGGAAGAGGAGGGGACTTATCTAAACATCAAATATACTCGATCAATGCATGAAGGCTAATCCAGAAAAGCATAGCGGACTCACATCCTCTTAAAACAAAGCCAACAGGTAGTTTATGGCCACATTAAGGCTTACCAAATTAACAAGGTGCTCACGATTATGGTGTAAGTAATGAAGGAAAGCATAGCAGACTTACATCCTCCAAAGTAAGAAGACCACTAGGCTGACATACTAACAGGGTTGCTTGTCACCCTGACCTAGAGCAGCTATAAAGTCAGTGCCACTAGGGATGTTATCTCAACTTAGAGTAGCCTGAGACAAAAAATGTGTTTTTGACATTGGTCGCATTGCCTAGCCGTATCCATGTACTCTTTGATCATCGACAGCCAGTTGTATCCTAGTCTCTTAATCTTGGCTTTCATCTTCAGACTGGATTGGTTGGCTACACATCATCCTGAGTGTCCTCGGTCACGATCTTATGGGCTTCTTGCTTGTCTAAACAACGTAACCACATATGATTGAAAGTCTATCGGTACAAGACACCATCCACAAGAGCTTAAGAAATTGTTCTCTAGTTCATCTGATGGCCTTCAGACTTCTCTTGAGATAGTTTGCCTTTATTTAAGCAATCCATGAATGGTTTCCTCCAATCTAAATTCTCATCCTTCTTGGCAATGGCAACCTCCCCTTCAAGAGAGTACTTTTCGATGAGTTTAATATCCATAAGGGATAAGACTTATCTATTTTTGACCTTTGTTGATATGGACTCATCCTCCGGACATGCCAACTCCATGGAAAGCTTGGTTAAAGCATACACTATGACATTCTCTTCTCAAGAAATCTTATAAATGGTAACCTCTAGGATTTAGGCTAACAACTTCATAATGTTCTTGTTGTAGTGATGGAGCTTGGGATATATAACCTTATAGGACCCAACGATTTGGTTGATAACTAGTTGAGAATCCCTGAAGATGTTGATGTTCTCAATGCTTAGATTGACGGCTAACTCTAGACCAGCAATCAGAGCCTTATCCTTCTTGGCAATGGCAACCTCCCCTTCAAGAGAGTACTTTTCGATGAGTTTAATATCCATAAGGGATAGACTTATCTATGACCTTTGTTGATATGGACTCATTCACATCTATGGAAAGCTTGGTTAAAGCATACCTTGACATTCTCTTCTCAAGAAATCTTATAAATGGTAACCTCTAGGATTTAGCTAACAACTTCATAATGTTCTTGTTGTAGTGATGGAGCTTGGGATTTATAATATAGGAGATTTGGTTGATAACTAGTTGAGAATCCACGAAGATGTTGATGTTCTCAATCTAGAAATGACTACAAGTGAGTCTCATATTTTGCTTCATTGTTGGTGCAAGGATTGAACTGTTGATATGAGAATCTAATTACATCATAGTTCAGAGTTAAGAGAACTATTCACTCCTTCCTTTCTTAGAATAGTAGATTGTTCTTCTCCTCTTTAAGAGGAGCTCAAAAGTACATCTGTGGTGAATGCTAGTATCTCTTAAGTTCATGATTTGTTCATTGGAGATCATCACTATGCGGAGAATCAGGAAGTGGGTGTATTTAAGAAATCCACTAGCTATCCTTTCTCAAGAGCAGTAAATATCAAGCTAGGATCATGGACCATCATGCCAAATGTTTGGATAGCATCGATCGTGTCATGAGATATTGTATTGAATTAATCCTCGATATTAAGTTCACCATATGAGGGATCATGTAGTGTTGTAGCTTTTGGGATGCAAAGATTAAAGCTAGGCAATGCTTCTCAATGGGTGGATAATTAGCCTCAGTAGAGAATAGACAATGGCTAAGGTAGTAGAGTTCATTTTCCTTCCCTTCATCATTGGCTTGGGCCAACAAAGCACCAAGGGAGTCGTCTAATGTAGTAGTGTAAAGTATGAGCGGCTTGCCCAGAATAAGGGATGCTAGAACCTACGAAGTCATCAGGTAATGCTTGATGTCTTCGAAGGCATGCTCACATTTGTCATCCCACTTGAACTTGGCATCCTTTTGATAATGAGAATGACATCTTCCGATATGTTGGATATAAAACATCTTAGATATGCCAATCGCCCTTGCAATGATTTGATTTGAGTTAAACTTTTAGAGGGTGTAATTTCTGAAATTTCCTTTATCTTCTCCAGATCAATTTTGATTCCCTAGTGTTAGAACAAACCAAGGAATTTTTCAGCTACTCGAATGCACTTGAGTTCATTTTGAGGTTAAATTATCTTAACTGTTTAAAAACTACTCTCAAGTCAAGGAGATGGCCTTTCTTTTCTCCACTTTTTACCATGAGATCATCGACATAGCACTTGACTTGATGATGAATAAGTGCATCAAAGATTTGAGTCATAGCCCACTGGTATGTAGCACCGACATTTTAAAGGCTGAAAGGCATGACCTTATAGCTTTAGATTTTGATCAGGGTTCTAAAAGTAGTGTTTATTTCATCTTCAGGGGCCATCTTTATTTGGTTATATCCAGATGAGACATCCATGAAATAGAATCGCATGAGATGAGGCAATATCTACCATCGACTCATTGGTAGTGGAAATGCATCTTTTGGACATGCCTTACTTAAATCCCAAAAATTAATGCATATGTGAATTTGGTCATTTTTTTTATTAATTAGGATGATGCTAGCTTACCAATTAGGGTATTTTTCTTCCTGAATGAACCTAGCATCGATCAATTTCTTGACTTCAGAAGTGACATGTTGTTCAATGTCTAATCGCATGAGTCTAAGAGCTATCTTGGTAGAGTTAGCATTATGATCTATTGTTAGTTTATGGATTTCTATGTCAGGAGCCAATCTAAGCATCTCTTCACAACTCCATGAAAAATAGTCCTTAAACTCAGTCAAGTCATTGGTTTTAATTTAATTCAATAAAAAATTGATGTATGTTGGGCATGGATCTTCTTCAATTCCTAAGTTGATTTCCTTGAGCTCGTCGATGGTTGACTTGATCTCTTCTTCAAAATTTGGCGGTGCATCTTTGACTTATAAAAAAAAAAGGATCATTTGAAGTTTCTAAGAATAGCTCCTCATATGAATTAATGTGATTTGAAAAGAACTTATCATATTCCAAATAATTGGTGATGACTAAGCAGTAATCATCATCATCGACTAGACCCACTATATTGAATCCTAGACCCAGTCTTGATTAAGAGCTTTGCATTTATTCTTCCATATTTTTTTGAAGTAGTCTGACTTGTGCTTGGACCAAGTATGTGGGATTAACCCTTTCTTTGCTAAATTATGAACACAAGGCAAGTACCAATCAGAAGATAATTCTATTAAATATTTATATGAATCATCCTCAAGTTTTACATCAACTTCTTGACTTGAGGATGATGCCCCCAGAAAGAACCTCTGAGTCTTCACACCTGCGGATGACTTAGGGGCTTCCTTAACTACTAAACCCTTAGCTTTTTGAGAGGAAAGTTAGGTTAGAGTTAAGGTTCCCATCTGATGCCTAAATATTTCACATATAGACTTGGATACACTTATGCTTTGCTGTGGAGCCCGGTCTTCATTGCCATATAGCTCTAGTGTCACCTTGAAGAGAATCTGCTGCTAAGAAGAGCTGGTGGGTGTGCTAACCATATAATACTCATCCACTCTAAATTCTAAGTCTATATGGATAACAAGTGTACTCCTGATAGCTAGGACATATCTTCTATTTGGTGGCCAATAATGAGGTTTTCCACCCCTTGGACTGCCTCTAAACTGGCCTCTTTCTCTACACTGGAGGTTAGTCGTCCTACCCATATATTCAAATGGAGTAACGAACTGTGTGTGGAATCTAATGTCAAGCTCCACTTCCTCCTCCAAGTCTATTTTCGCTCCCTTTTATTTTCTTTTTCATTTTCTCATTTCTTTTCTTTTTCATTTTTCTTTCTTTTTATTTTTATTTTTTATTTTTTTATTTTTAAATATTGGCCAAGTTTGTGAGAATAGACTTATTGATTTTAAGGGAGGTCGTAAGCCACATCCTCATATATGCTGACATCGTGAACTCTAAATGGCTTGAGATTTCCTTTAACACAGTAGACAATCTCACTTCTCGCAAACTTCATACACAGATATAGAAAGGATGGAACTATATTGTTCTCATGTATCCATGGTCTCCCAAGCAAAGCGTTGAAAGATGTATCCGAGTCTATAATGTGAAACTTGGCTTCGGTCTTCCAATCATCTATCTCCAAGGGAAACACTATGGAGGCTAAGGCCTGTTGACCTCACTTTTGGAGTGCAGATTCAATCTTCCCATCTTAAACTTAGGAGTCTTCTAGACACTAAGACTTCCCTAGTCATAAGACACTTCTAACAATTAGGTAAACATCTAAACTAAGCCTAAAGACTTAGAAGGGTTAACCATAGCATTAGGTTATGCCTTTGGGATTTGGATAATCCAACTACACTATAACCCAAATCCAATCCATGTTCACCTTCTCAAACCAAACCTCAAGTTCAATTCAAACATGAAATTTAAATCCAAATCCAAATCCAAACCCAAATTCCAAAACCAAATGATCGAAGCCCATGATCAAATCCAAACCAAACCTTCCTAAATCCCATGAACTTAGCCAAATGTTAATCCAAAACAATCCAAAATCAATTGATTTTCTCATAATAAATTTATATCTTCAATCATATTACTAAATATAAATCAAATCTACATTCAAATGATCAAAACTAAATCAAACTAAATCAAATCAAATCAAAACCCTTCCCAAGACATATGACCTATCCCATGGACTTAGCCAAATCTTAATCCAAATCAAGTCAAACTCAATTAATTTTCTCACAATCAATCATATTTTCAATCACCTTCATAAATTTAAATGAAATATACATTTAAATCATCAAAACTAAATCAAACCAAATCAAAATCCAAACTAAGCCACATGACCCAACTCCATGGACTTAGCCAAATTCCTTCATTCCAAAACCCAAATTCAATTGATTTTCTCATGAATCATACCTTCAATCATATTCACAATTATAAATGAAATTTTCAATCATCATGCCAAAAAAAAAATCAACCCAAGTCAAACCCAACCTTAACTTTTGACTTGAAATGTTCAGATGAACCAAACCCATTTGAACCCAATCCAATTGCGATTGAATTTATATATCAATCCCAAATCTATATATAAACTCAACTAAATCAAACTCAACCCAAAATCAAGCCAACTAAACACAATTGGTCTACTTGACCCAAAGTGGCAAATTTGACCTATTTGAGCCAAGTTCTAATCCTACCCAAATTGGATTGAACTAAGCCCATCATAATCGCCCATCATGATTGTTGATCACCCTAGGTTGATCAATTGTCATAAATTAGATCAAACCAAGTCAACTTGGTCATTTGACCAAGTCAACCCCTTAACCCATATGAACCAAACTAGCCAAATTGTAACCAACCAAACCAATGATTCATACCAAATCAAAATAAATATTTGAATATGACTTGACCTTCAATTGAGTTAAACCAAATCCAATTGTCCATCTTGACCCAAGTTGAGCCAAATTGACCTAAAAGAACAAATTGGGTCAAATCAAAATATAAATCAAATTGATTGCAACTAATAGGTCAAGTTCATTCCAAATTGATTGTTGAACTTGACCAAAGCCATGATTGGACCCAATTGAACCCAATTGACCTACTTACCCCAAATTGACCTAAAGTTTCAAGTTGGCCTATATCAAATCCAAATCAAATTAATTGAAACTAAAGCCTAATCATCTTCAATTGGTCAACTAAACCCAAACCAACACCCAAAAACCAATTTGGCCAATTTGGTCAAATTGGTCAACTTTCATTTTTTAAATGAATTCAAATGAGCCAAAATCAAATCTAAGCCAAACTAAACCAAATCAATATAACCGAAAAATCCCAAATGATCATATGAACTTGACCCAACCCTTGGTTTGACCCAATTTGACCAATTGGTCAACCTAACCTAACCTAACCCAATTTGACCTAAATGAGTCAAATTGAGGCAAACCTAACCAACTCAACTCCAATTGACTTGAAATTTGGGCTAACCCACTTTTGGCTCATTTCAAATTTTCCCAAATCAATTCCAATGCCAAATGATCATTCTACCCTTGGGTCAAGGGCATCACATGAGCCAAATCACACATGTAAGTGGTCATTTCCATTCCTTGGCCACTTGGTACTCTCCCAATGGTCCACTTAGGCACCTAGGACACTGCCCAATCTGACCCAAGGGTGGTTGGGTCGACCATGACCCATGGGAGGTGAAATCACTTCACCCTCCCCTTTAGAGCATTTGAAACCCATAGGACACCCATGATTCCTCTTTGGCAGCCACATCCACACCTTCAACCAACCAAGCTGAGCCAACTCACCTCCTCCCTACCACCGAGGACTCCCTGAGATGGTCGGACGACCACTAGAAGCCAAACCTAATCCCACCATCTGATCAAGATGAAGGGAGGTATACGCCCCCTCATTTTCACTCAAACACACACATAAATCATTCCTTAGAGCCCTAGCTAACCAAGATGACCTGCTAGAGCCATTCCCTAAGCTCCAAATCTTATTCCTCGATCGTGAAATGCGATTCTCATCCATCTTGAAATAAGACACTCCCATTTTTGACCTAACTTCCTCATTTCTCCATCAAACTCAAATTAACTTTGTGCGCACCTTCCCTAGGGCTCATCGAGCAAGATAGAATCATCTCCCAATCTTTTTAAGCACCGAAGGTGGGACTTCGATCAAAGCTGAGCTCCAAATCATCAATTCATGGCCTTCTAAGCGAACGTCGAGGAATTGATCCAATTACTGCTCAACAAGGCTTTGCCTCCACTAGATGAAGCTTCCTTAATCATTCGAACCATTGGTCTTGATCTCTGATGAGGTATGCATCCAAAATTGATCCTAAGGCAAAAATGTGTTGGAGCTTTTTAAAGAAAACTTGCATCTCATGTGATCTTGACCGTTGGATCCCCTCTGATTCATGTCATGAAGGTGTGGGATCCTTTTGAAGTTGATCTGATCTCGGGTAAGCTCGGATCAAGTGATCAATGGAGAATAGACTCTATTATCCCTTACTCTCCTAATGTTAGATCACGCATAGTCCATTTTGTGTGATCGAAATGTACGATCGTGATTAGTTACACTAGATCGATCTGATTTAATCCAACTATGTTCTGGGATTAATCAAAGCCATCCAATCTTAGATCTGCACAAGAGAAAGCGTCATTGCCACCATTAGCCTTGAGTCGGATAAGTTTTAAGTAAATCCCGGCCATGGCAAACCAATAGGATTAAGCTTTAATTAAATTCATTTTAAATAAACAAAACTCATAAAAATATAGATAAATAAAATAAATGTAAATAAATACTCATTTTAAAGGTATTTTAAAGGAGAGTTAATTAAAAATGATCTTAACTTATTTTGACCAGTAATTAATATTTAATTAAGGTTTAATTACAAAATTTATTAGTTTAATTACTCCTTAATTACTTGAGCAATTAATCCTAAATTTTTTGGGCTAATTTAATGGGATGACCTCTTCCTCCCATGATTTTATTTGGATTTATTGCTCAACTAATTAGTAAAATTGACTGATTAAATCTTAAATACTCTTTTAAGTTAATTAATGATTAATTAATCCCATGAATAATAATAAATTAGTTAATTAAGTTTATTAATCATTGTTCAATTATAAGTGAACTAAGGAATAGGGTTGGGATCGCTTTCCCTAAGTTCATTTCACCATTTTTAGAATGAAATTAATTAAGATTTAACTAATTAATTAAATCCACTTAATCAAATTGAAATCATAATCACATGGACCTTAATTAATTAAATCATGAGGTAGATCTTTAGGTGTTTAATAACCTAAAAAAGTTTAATGAAATTAACTATAAGAGTAATTAATTAATTCCTTTAATCTAATTAACTATTAATCATGAGCCAATTGAATTAAGCCCATTTTATTTCCTAGGATCATTGCAAGTTTATTTTCCATGAATATCATGTTGTCTCATAATTATTTAGTTAATCACTTTAAGGTGACATAGGTAAGCATAATAAATTCATCTAATTAAGGGATCAACTTAATAAACCCAAAAAATTAACTTAATTATATTTCCTTAAATTAAATCAAATCACTAATGTGGGAATGGGTTTGAAAAAACAAGTCATGATCTCACTTCTCCTCTTTAAACCAAATCAAATCTAAAACTTAATTAGTAAAGAAGCTTTGGTTTGATTTAAATAATCTAATTTAATTTGATTGTCCTTAAGATCTACTTTGGTTGAATGAATCACATGCTTATATTTGATTGTCCTGTTTCCAATCATGTTAAATTTGGTATGTCATTTGAATTAGTGCATCCATCTTTTCAAAATCAAGTAAAATAAAATGGATTTCCTTTATGCAACCTTACATGATTTGATTTAATTTATTATATGCATGGCTATTATCACTATTAAATGAATAATAATGTGTTATGATGCGAGTTATAAATACATAAGAAATGCATGTGCTTATAGCTTAAGTGTATGAATGTTGAGTTCTCTTTTCTCTATTCATGTGTTGATTTATATAAGATTGAATGGTAATGGGTATATAGTCTGGACATCTCGGGAACACGAGGCTTTAGCTAGCCCCAAGGAGGTCCTTTGATTACCTCACTTCCCTGGTTTGTTTCTTGGTTGATGAAATCAAAAATAAGAAATGTTGAATATGAATTTATTCTTTATTAAAAAAAACATCAAAAACCCTCACCCTAAACCCTAAAACTTACAATCCTAAATCTTAAACCCTAAACCATAAACCCTAAACCTTAAATCCTAAACCCTAAAAACCTAAAAACATAAACCAAAAATAAATAAAACCAAAAAATAAAATAAATAAATAAATCTAAGCTAAAATAAAATAAAAAATAAATAAAAACCTAAACTAAAACCAAAAGCTAAAATGAAAGCTAAACCTAAAAAAATAAAAAAAATAAGAACTAAATAAAAACTAAGTAACTAAAAATCAAAAATAAATTTAAAAATAAAATAAACCTAAAAATAAAAAGCACAAATAAAATAAAAACTAAACGTAAAATAAAAATAAAATAAACCTCAAATAAAATAAAATAAAACTAAATAAAAACATAAACCTAAAAAATAAACCTAAAAATAAATAAAAAATAAAACTTAAACCCTAAGCTAAAAAAAAACTAAACCTAAAATAAATAAATTATAATAAACACTAAACCTAAAATAAATAAATTATAATAAACATAAATCAAAACTAAAATAAACAAAACTAAATTAAATAAAACCTAAACTAAACCTAAAATAAACTAAATGACCTAAATAAAATAAAATAAACTAAAAATAAACTGAAACTAATCTAAAACAAAACCTAAAATTAACCTAAAATAAAACCTAAAACATAAACCTAAAAATAAAACTAAACAAAAAATAAACATAAACCAAAAGCCTAAACTTAAAAAATAAAGTAAAATAAAAAATCTTAAAATAAATAAACTAAACCAAATAAAAATAAAAAAATAAACTAAAACAAAATTAAAAAATAAAAAAACTAAATAAATTAAGTAAACCTAAACCTATTAGTTTACTTAATTAAATAAACCCCTAAACCCTAAACTCTAAGTCCTAAACCCTAAACCTTGAACTTACAACCCTAAACTAAAAACCCAAAACCCTAAAAAACCTAAAACCCAAAACCCTAAACTAACCCAAAACCCAAACCCTAAGTCTTAAAAACCCAAAATCCTAAAGCCTAAAGCCTAAAAACCTAAACTTAAATAAATTTAAACCTAAAAAATAAATGTATAATTAAACCTAAATAAACTTAAAATAAAATAAATAAATAAACCTAAACCTAATATAATAAAAAATAAAAAAATCAAACCTAAACTAAAACCTAAACCTAAAATAAGATAAACTAATAAAATAAACTAAAATAAAATAAATAAAAGCCTAAACTAAACTAAAAAAATAAAATAAACCTAAGAATAAAAACTTAAATAAAATAAAAACTAAATGTAAAATAAAAATAAAATAAACCTAAAATAGAATAAAATAAAAATTAAAAAAATAACCTAAACTTAAAAAATAAATAAAAAATAAAACCAAAACCTAAAATTAAAATAAAATAAACAAATTATAATAAACTTAAACCTAAACTAAAATAAATTAAACCTAAATCTAAACTAAATAAAATAAAATAAACTAAAAATAAACTAAAAAAATGAAACCTTTAAAATAAACCTAAAAAAAGAAAATAAAAACCTAAACCTAAACCTAAAAAATAAACTAAAGTAAAAAACTTAAAATGAAATAAATAAACCTAAGATAAATAAACTAAACTAAATAAAGATAAAAAATAAAAAAACTAAAATAAAGTAAATAATCTAAATAAATATATACCTACCGATTTACTTAATTTTAAATAAAAAAATAACATAGACCCTAAACCCTAAACTCTAAACCATAAAGCTACAATAAACCTCAAAACCTAAACCACTAAAATCCACTAAACCCTAAACCTAACAACCTTATAAAACAAGTATAAATGCTAAAACCCAAACTAAACCACCCTAAACCCTAAACCCCAAATCCTAAACTTAAACCTAAAAGAACTAAATAAATTTAAAAGGTAAACATAAACTAAAACCTTAACCCTAAGAATGTGCAGAACCTTGACGATAAGAACATCACTGTCAACCAAGCTTAGTCTAGATCTGGTAGTGGAGATGAATAACTCTACCAAAAGAATGCATTGGACATGTTGGCCTAAATGTTGTGGTCCTTTGGGTGAAGGTGCTCTAGGTTGCAAACCTATTCTTGAAGCTATCACCGCTTTCTCTCATAAGCTTTGCTGGAATTTTAGAAAGAATGATAGCCTTTGGGCTAATTTTATGATGTAAAAATATTTCCAAGGTAAACACCCTCTTATCTATGCTTATAAAGTTTGTGACTCTCAAGTTTGGAAAATCCTTTGCTCCATTATATGGGTTACTGAATCTTTAATATCTTGGGGTATTCATTCGGGTACTTCTTTTGGCAAGACAACTGGGCTGGCATCAGCTCCATTGACACCCTTTTATCTACCCACTCTACAGCTGCTATCAAAGTTAACTATTTTTGGCTTAATAACAATTGGAATGAAAGTAAACTTGAGAATTATATCCATGTTTCTCTTTTTGACAATTAAGAAATATCCTCATTTCTTTTAACAAACCTGATCAAATTCTTTTTAAGCTTTCTTATAATGGTGATTTTGTTCTTAAAGAGGTTTGGAATTTTATTAGAGATAAGAAAACCCCTCAATGTTTTTTATTAAACTTTGGAACAATATCATTTCCATTTCCTATTCAATTTTAGCTTGGAGGGTTTTGAATAACTTTATTCCTATTGACATTTGCTCTAGACTAAAGGGTTTTATTTACCATCAAATGTTATTGTTGCTTTCATATTGAAAATGTAAATCATATTATTATTAATGGTGCTATTGCTTCTAAATTATGGCTTTGGTATGATGATTTATTTAATTCCAACCATTTTCATGGTTCTTTTTCTTTATATCAACTTCTTGAAGTTTGTTTCAAAAAAAAGCGTGAAAGGTCATATCAAAAGTTTTAATTGCTTTTACTCTTCTCGTTCATCTAGATGGATAGAAATGATGCTAAATTTCATGGCACTCCTATGAACCATAAAAGGATCCCTAGAACTAAAGAAAAAATTCATGCTCAATGCCAATCTTATTAGTAATATTTCTTTTTAGAGGCTATAAATTTGTAGCTAAAAAATTACATATCATTCTACCTGGCTTGGACCCTTATAAAGGTGCTAGGATTATCCATTGGATCAAACCTAAAGACAACTTGATTAAAGTAAATACTGATGGTTCTGTAGCTTCTAATAAATATGGTTGTGGTGGTATCCTTAGGGATTCTAAAGGTACTATCATTTGTGCTTTTGCCTATCCTCTCAAAGCATGTTCTGTTATTTTTGCTGAGCTTATGGCTATTAGTAAAGCTTTTGAAATTTGTTTGAATAGTGATTTCTCAACATCTAGAATAAAGATGATGCTCTCTTACTTCTTGACATGCTTAATTCCAATAGAAATGGGAATGTTGAATTATTTTATCTCCTTAATCATACAAAAAATCTTCTTTCTTAAGTTTATTTTAAAATTTCCCACATCCTTCATGAAAGTAATGATTGTGCTAATTTCTTGGCTAATTCAGGTGCCAACTAAACTAAGTTCACTTTATTTCACAACCAAACATTGCCTAAACTATTAAGAGGCTTGGTTAATCTAAATAATCTGAGATTGTATTATCTTAGAATATTATTTCTTAGCTTGGTTTGTTTTGTGTTAGTTTTTTATGAGCCTTTGCTTTTGTTTGCCCTTTGTTCAACCCTCTTTAGGTTGTGGTTATTTACTTATTTTCACTCTTTGGTTGGTGTGGTTGGACCTTTTACTTTGGGTTAGCCTAGTGTTTACTCTCTGGTTATTGTCATTATAACCTAGGTTGATTTGGTTTTTTTGTCAGTCCGCTATGGTTTGGTTTTACCATATTTTTTCCTTGGTTGTTTTTGATAACCCCTTATCAGGTTGTGGCTTTTTCTACTATTGGTTTTTCCTCCTATATGGAATTTGCCTCCTTTTAGGTTGCTCTCACCTATTTTGATCTGTTGTGGTTGTTGAATGGGTGGTTTTTGTTATTGGTTAATTAGCTGTTGGGTTAGGTTAGCTAGTTGGCTATTTTGGCTATTTTTTCCTCTTCTATTGGTGACATATCTAGGGAACTGTTGGTGGTTTAGTTATGGCTTCATTTTGGAATGGTGGGGGTTTTTTTGGCTATTACTTTCTCTATCTTGTTGACTGGGGCTTGGTGGTCAATTTTATTGATTCTGTTTTGTTTCTTTTTTTGTCCTCCTTTATTTTTGCCTTTCTCTCTCACAAGCTTTTGGGTTTGGTTATTATTTTGGGTTGGCTAGTTTAGGGCTTTTAGGTGGCTGTTATTTTTTGGCTATCTTGGGTGATTTTGGTTTGATGGCTACTATTGGTCTTTACATTCACTTGGGTTTTCTGCTGCCGTGGTGGTTGGCTAGGAGGCTATGTTGGCTGGTTAGATTGGTTGGTTGTTTCTCTATTATGTGGTGTTTTGATGGTTTTTATGCTTTTGCTTGGCTGATGGGAATCTTTCCTTTGTTGGTTACTAATAATGGGTTGTTCTCTGGTGGCTGCCTTATGGATGTTTTACTTAGCTACTTTGGTAGGAGGACTTTTAGTTATCCTTGGAATTTTGGTTGGCTGCCTTTCTCTTTGTTGATTTTTTTTCTTCTTCTTGGCCAATTTGTTAACCTTTGTCTATGACCCTTTGTTGATCCTTCTGAATTGGGATTTTTATTTTATGGTGGTTGGTGGTTTCCTTTGGCTTCCTTTTGTGTGTGCTGGTCTTAGTTGTTGGCTTGTTAAGGTATGGTGGTGGTGTTATTGCTTAGTTCCATTAGCTTGGCCAATGATCTTGTTGTAACTTCTAGGTTGTTGGCTTTATGTGATTGGCCTGTTGTGGATTTTAGTTGGTGGGTTGGCTACTGAATGGCTATTGGTTGGTTGTTTTCTCTATTTTTTTGGTGCAGGACTGGATCACTATGGACTACTAGCCTTGGATGGCTGCTACTATCAGGTATGCTTGCTATGATAGCTTTGATGTTACTCACCACGTCTCTTTGGTTGGTAACTTTACATATGATTGTAACACTTCTTATGAAGTTTGGATGCTCATATGCATTGTTGCCTGAGATGATCTTAACTTAGCCGCCTTTTTCTCACTCTCTCTCCTTTTGCTCTCTTTATCCTTATCCTTTTAGCTATGACTTTTTCCTTGGTAGTGTCTTTTGCAGAATTCTTTAATAGGTTGAAACTTTACCGAAGGCCTGGTCATTTCTTAGTCATCCCTATTGTTGTTGCTATGAAGCTAGCTTATCTTGCTTTTTCAAAGGAATCATGAACTGCTGTTGACCCAACCTTTTTCTATTTTCATGCTTTGTTTTGTTTGAAAGTGTCATTTTGCTCTCATGCTTTTTAGTTGTGGATTTTAGTTGATGTTACTCACCATTATTTTCTTTTCTTCTTCTAATGTACATAGATGAGGGTTTAGTTCTTTAGGTTTTTTGTAGCGCAATGTGGGGTAAAATTTTGAGCTTTATCCCTTTTAAGTACATTGTATATTTTTCTTCTATGGTAATAAAATTCTAACTTTTTCCTCAAAAAACCCTAAACCCTAATCCTAACCCTAAACCTTAAACCCTAAACCCCAAACCTGAAAACACTAAATATTAAACCATAAAGTAACACTAAATCCTAAACCCCAAAATCCCTAAACCCTAAACCTTAAACTAACCCTAAAGCCTAAGCTAATCGTAAACCTTATACTAATCCTAAAACCTAAACCCTAGACCCAAAACCCAAAACCCTACAACCTAACCCTAACCCCAACCCCTAAACCCTAAGCCATAAACCCTAAAATTCTAAACACTAAACACTAAACTAACCATAAACCCCAAAAACCCTAAACTTTAAACCTTAAACCTTAAGCCCTAAACTAACCCTACACCCTAAGATAACCCTAAACCCTAAAAACCCTAAATGCTAAAGCCTAAAGCCTAAAGCCTAAACTCTAAACCCTAAACCCTAACCCTAAACCCTAAACCCTAAAACCCTAAACCCTAAAATCCTAAACCCTAAACCTAAACCCTAAACCTTAAAAACCTAAAGACCTAAACCTAAACTAAATAAAACTTAAAAATAAAATTAATAAATAAAACCAAAACCTAATAAAATAAAATAAAATAAACTAAAACCTAAACCTAAACCTAAAATAAAATAAAATACTAATAAAATAAAATAAAATAAAATAAATAAAAACCTAAACTAAACTAAAATATAAAATAAACTTAAGAATAAAAAACTTAAATAAAATAAAAACTTAATGTAAAATAAAAATAAAATAAACCTAAAATAAACTGAAAATAAAATAAAATAAAAACTAAATAAAAACCTAAACCTAAAAATAAATTAAAAATAAAACCTAAACCCTAAACCATAATAAACTTAAACATAAACCTAAACCCTGAGAATGGCCAAAACCTTGATGAGAGGAAAATCACTGTCAACCTGGCTCAGTTTTGATCTGGTGGTCGAGACCAAGCCAGGAAAAGTGAATATCGCAGTGGTGGTGGGGGATTTGGAGGTGTTGGTGGATATGGAGGTGGTGGTCATAGCAATGGTGGTTGTGGAAGCAGGAGGAGTAACAGAGGTTACAACCATGGTGGTGGTGGAGGGAGAGATCGGGGATATGATGGTGGATCCCTACTGAGGCGGGTGGTTCTGATGGCAGAAGAAATCAAGAACGCCGACTGACTGGCCGCTTATGGAATTGTGTCTTTAAATTGGATATGGTTCTAGTTATCTAGGGTTTTTGATTTTCTCTATGTGTGCTCATTTATTATCTATGTTGTCGCTTGTGTCTTATAAAACTTGGTGTGTTACTTGGTTGATGAAATTGAAAAGAAGAAATGTTGAATTTGAATTTGTTCTCTACTAAAAAAAACCAAAAACTCTAAAACCTAAACTAAAACCTAAACCCTAAACCTAAAACCTGAACCCTAAACCCTAAACCTTAAACCATAAAAATTAAGATAACCATAAACCCTAAAACCCTAAAACCCTAAACCCTAAACCCTAAACACTAAAACCTAAACCCTAAACCCTAAACCCTAAACCCTAAATAGTAAACCATAAACGCTAAAACCTAAACCCTAAACTAACCATAAACCCTAAACCCTAAACCCTAAACCCTAAAAAGCTAAAAACCTAAACCTAAACTAAATAAAACCTAAAAAATAAAATAAATAAAAAACTAAACCAAATTAAAATAAAATAATAAAATAAAATAAGAACAAAAACTAAAACCTAAACCTGAAAAAAACTAAAATAAAATAAAATAAATAAAACCTAAACTAAACTATAAAATAAAAGCCTATATAAAATAAAAACTAAACCTAAAGTAAAAAATAAAATAACCCTAAAACCTAAACCCTAAACCCTAAACCCTAAAAATGAAATAAAATAAATAAAAAAATAAAATTAAATAAAATAACTAAAAAAATAAAAAAAAAACTAAAAAGATAAAAAAGTAAAAAAATTAAAAAAACTAAAAAAACTAAAAAAAAACTAAAAATTAAATGAAAAAAGTAAAAAAAAAACTTAGCCAGAAACACCCCTTTGCCTAACACTATGGAGATTTCGGGATTCCTCATATGTCATTCCCTCGCCACCCCGACCATTGAAATGATTTTCTCCATCAATCTGATGATGGATAAATCCATGAAGTTTTGGGTGATCATACCTCTAGATTACCTACTGTTACTAAATCTTTCAAAGATGCTTTAGCTAGTAAGAACTCTTCCACCAAGCTGAATTTGGTTCATATGATGTTTAAAGGTACTCCGACGATTATGATTTCAAATGCTGATATTGAAAGATTAGCTGAGACTTTTATTTTTTTCTTTGATTGGAAAGTTTTCCTTCAAACAGCCTAATATGGAAGATATTCATTCTTTTTTTTTCACATCTGAAGTTTATCTAGTTTTTTTTCTATTAGGTTGATTGATGCATGGCATGTTCTGATTAAACTTTCTAATGATCTTGATTACGGAAGAATTTTTTATAGGCATTCTTGCTATATTTTTAAATGTCAAATGCGTATTCTGAAGTGGATGCCTATGTTTGATGTTAATGAAGAGTCTCTTAATGCTCCCATTTGGATTTCTTTTCCTAACTTGCAGATTCATCTATTTAATCATCAGATTCTTTATGCTATTGGGTCAAATTTTGGTTGGCCTTTGCAAGTTGATCAATCAAGCCTACTTTTCTAGGCGTATGTTGCTAGAATTCTTGTAGAGATTGATATTACTAAAAAATATCCAAAAGAAATTTGGTTGGGTTCGCAGAATTGCGGTTATTTTTAGAAAGTTATTTTTGGGAACTTTCCCAGGTTTTGTAATCATTTTAAGATTCATGGGCAAGAAATTTCTGAATGTTTTATTGCACATCCCCCTCTTAGGAAGGAAATCACCAGTAAGAATTCGATTGTTGAAAAAACTGATGATTCTCTCAAGTTGGATAAAGAGATATCTAATTTTCAAAATTCTAATGTTTTGCAAAACCAGATTTCTAAATCTTCTAAAAAGATTTTTACCTATTAATTATTTGTCTAATGCACAAGGTAATTTTGATGTTTATGAAAAAGTTTTAACTAATAATCATGCTCTAAGTGTTTCTTTTGATGATTTTGTTAAGGGAAGACTTTAGAGGTGGTTAATGATTTTATTGGTTTGGATGCATAAATCCTTTCATGATGATGGTTTGAATATTATTGATGCTAACACCATTTCTTCCAATCAATTGGATGTTGTTTCTCTTTCTCCTATGTATACTTTAGATCATGGGAGAGAGAATATTTATTTGCCTTCTTTGATTAAGAATGGCGGTGAAAAGATTGTTCTTATTTCTAATGTATTAACTTTTGGTCCTAATAATTTTTTTAATATTGGCGATCCTTCTTTTAAAAAATAAGAGTTAGATACTTGTGACAATTCTCTCATTATTAATAATTCTATTTCGGTTCAAAATGATGGTTTTTCTATGGATGTGTTTCTAAGGCATTGGAATCTTATTTTAATACCTTACATGAAGTTTGTACTAAAAATCTGGATTTTGCTTCTCTTGATTCTTTTACGAATGAAGACAGGGAGGATACTCTTCAGATTTTGTTGGAAGGTGAAAAATTTAATAATTTTCTTCTTAATAAAGCTCTTTCTACTCCTTTATTCACTTCTAATTTTGAAATGCATAATATTTTTTATTTTCTTTTATCTAATGATGTGCATGTTTCTGAATGCTCTTCTTTGAATTTGATAGCTTCTTATAACAACGCTGATTCATTTTTGCATGGAGATTTTTTGGAGAAAGGGAATGGTTATAAAATTATTTATAAGAAGAAAAATGAAGAAAGTGTTCTGATTTATGCCCCTCCTCACTTGCCGAGGGTTACTCGTTATAAAGCTTCTTGAAATAATATCTCTTTCCTTGGGAGGTGTTTTTATTAGTTTATCTATGTTGGTTGAGCTTTTTCTATGTGTTTTGCTAGGAGTATTGGCTTCTTAATTTTTCTTCTTCTAGCTTGGTGTTTTTGGCTTCATGTTCACTGGGTTTTTTTTGGTGCCCTTTGGGTGGTTGGTTTCTTCTTTTCTCTATTTGGGTGGCTTCATTCCTATTGGCTTGCCTCTTTGGTTGGTGCTTTTGCTCTCTTTGTTGGTGGTTGTTTTTTATCCCATGTGTGGTTTGTCACTTAGTTGGTTGTTTCTCTAGCTTTCTATTTTAGCTATTACCTTCTTTTTTTATTGATTTTATTTTCTTGCTCTTTCTGGCTATTTTTCTTGGGTGCTCTATTGTGTGGTCGCTCATTAGTTGTTTCCTTTCCTTTGGTTCGCCTTGGTGGCTTTGGATTGGTGTTGTTATGGGATCTATTGGCTTTGTCTTTGAGGGCTCTTTTCTTTTTTTTTTTGGGCTGCGAGTTTCTTTTCTCCCACTTTTTAAGAGGTGTTCATATTTGGTTTTGTTGAATGCCTTATGTTAATTTTTTGTTGCTTTCCTCTCTTTTTGTTTCCTTAGCTTCACCTTCTTTGGTTTCGCTATTATGATAGGTTTGTATTTTTCTTTGGCTAGATGGCTATGATGATATGATGAATTTTTTTCCTTTGATAATTTTATGGTTGGTGACTTTTCCTATTTGTAACCCATCTTTGAAGCTGGATACACTTAGGATTTGATGTTTAGGGTAATCACAATAATGGTTGGTGACTTTTCCTGTTTGTAGCCATTAATTATTGTGATTATCCTTCTTTCCTCATATCTGAGCTTGAGTTTTTTCTCTTAATGTTTTTTGATCTCCTTCTGGCTGAGATTTCTTGCAGGTTGTAGATTCTCATTTTCAGTTAGTCTCTTCTTTTTCTTGGAGGGAGCTAGAGTCTTATTGATGGTCTCCTCTTTCTTAGATGGCTAGAGTTGTCTTTAGTTGCAGGTTTAATTTTCCTTTGGTTCTTCGTCTCTTTGGAGGTTCTTTTGGAGCTCCGTGGATTATTCCCCTTTTTTGCCTTTTGCTTAGCTTTTTTTGTTTTTCCTTATTTTTTTCTTTATTCCTCTTTAATGTATTAGTTTAGGGATTAAACTCTTTAAGATTCTCCTGTAGCTCATTTGAGTAGTAGTTTTTTCTTTTTGAATTTAATCTCTAATAAGGACTCTCATTTCTTTTTTTCTTTCTGAGCAATAAATTCTTTTTAGTTTTAAAAAAACCCTAAATCCTAAAACCTACAACCCTAAACCCTAAACCTAAATCCAAAAAGTCTAAAAACCTAAACCTAAACTAAATAAAACCTAAAACCAAAATAAATAAATAAAAACCAAAAGCTAAATAGAATAAAAAAATAAAATAAAAACCTAAATGAAAACCTAAACCTAAACCTAAACCAAAAAATAAAGAAATATAAAAATAAATACTAAACTAAAATAAAATAAATAAAAACCTAAACTAAACTAAAAAAATAAAATAACATTAAAATTAAAAAACCTAAATAAAAAAAAACTAAACAAAAAATAAAAATAAAATAAACATAAATAAAATAAAATAAAAACTAAATAAAAACCTAAACCTAAAAAATAAACAAAAAAATAAAACCTAAAAGTAAATAAAAAAGCGTGAACCATAAACTAAAAAAACAAACTTAAAATAAATAAAATAAATAAACCTAAGACTTTAGAGATTAGAGTTAATTTTAGGGTTTAGAATTTAGGGTTAAGATTTTTTATGTTTTATTTTTTTTATTTTTTATTTTAATTAAGTAAACTAGTATGTTTATTAGTTTATTTTTTATTTATTTTAGTTTCTTTTAATTTTAATTTTATTTGGGTTTTTTTTATGTTTATTTATTTTTATTTAGGTTTTTTTAGTTAATTTTTTAGTTTTAGGTTTAGGTTTAGTTTTATTTTTAGTTTAGTTTTAGTTTTATTTTATTTTTAGGTTTAGATTTCATTTTATTTTAGGTTTAGGTTTAAGTTTATATTTTATTTTAGTTTAGTGGTCTTTATTAGGATTTTTTTAGGTTTTATTTTTAGTTTAGGTTTAGGTTTATTTTGGTATATTATTTATTTTTAGGTTTAGGTTTAGGTTTATTTATTTTAGTTTAGTTTAATTTAGTTTAGGTTTATTTATTTTTTTTTTAGGTTTAGTTTTATATTTTATATTTATTTTTTGGTTTTATTTTTAGGTTTTTTTTTTTTTTTTTATAATTTTATTTTATTATTAGGTTTATTTTATTTTATTTTAGTTTTAGTTATTATTTTATTTAGGTTTTAATTTTAGTTTAGTATAGGTATTTATTTTATTTTATTTATTTTTATTTATTTTATCTTACGAGAGTTTAGGTTTAGGTTTAGTTTATGTTTTATTATATTTTGGTTTAGGTTTTATTTTATTTATTTAGGTTTATTTAATTTAGATTTAAGTTTAGCTTTATTTAGGGTTTAGTTAAGGTTGGGGTTTAGTGTTTGGGGTTTAGGGTTTAGGGTTTGGTTTTTTTAGTTAGGGTTTAGGATTAGGGTTTAGGGTTTAAGGTTTATGGATTTATGGTTTAGGGTTTAGGTTGAGTTTTGGGTTTTGGGTTTAGGATTTATGTTTTATGTTTAGGGTTTTAGTTTTAATTTAGGGTTTAGTATTTTTGGTTTATTTTTTTAATAGAGAACAAATTCAAATTCAACATTGCTTCTTTTCAATTTAATCAACCAAGTATCATAGTAAGTTTTCTAAGACATAAGCTACGATAAAGATCAAAAGTGAGCACACATAGAGCAAATCAAAACCCCTAGATAACTAGAACCATCTCACCTAAAGCAGCCAAATCGGATTGGCGCTTCATTTTCTCCAATTCCCATCAGAATCCTCCTGGCTTCTTGAGTAGCGGGATCCACCATCATATCCTTGATCTCTCTCTCCGCCACCACCACTGTTGTAACTTTCATTGCTCCTCCCCTCCATAATCACCACTCTCTGACGACCACCTCCATATCCAACAGCACCTCCAGATCCCCCACCACCACTACGATAATCATTGCCTCCACCTTTGCCTCCACTGATAGATCTAAACTGAGCCTGATTGACGATGATGTTCCTGCCATCAAGGTTTTGCCCATTCTTAAGGTTTAGGCTTAGGTTTAGGTTAATTAGGTTTTAGGGTTTAGGTTTATTTTTTAATTTATATAGTTACTTTAGGTCTACGTTTAGAGTTTAGGGTTTAGGTTTATTTATTTTAGGTTTACTTATTTTATTTTTGGTTTTTTATTTTAGTTTACTTTTTTAGGTTTAGGTTTAAGTTTATTTTTAGTTTTTTTTTATTTTATTTAGTTTAGGTTTAGGTTTAGGTTTAGTTTATTTTAATTTAGGTTTAGGTTTAGGTTTATTTTATTTTTAGTTTAGGTTTAAAATATTTTTTTTAGTTTAGGGTTTAGGTTTTAGTGATTTTATGTTTATTTTTTTATTTAGTTATTTTATTTTAGTTTATTTTATTTTATTTTATAGTTTTATTATATTTAGGTGTTTATTTATTTTATTTTTAGTTTAGTTTAGATTTATTTCATTTTAGTTTATTTTATTTTATTTTAGTTTAAGTTTAGGATTTTATTTTAATTTATTTTTATTTTATTTAGGATTTTTATATATTTTATTTTTAGATTTTATTTAGTTTATGCTTGGTTTTGGGAGGGGGTTTGTGTAGTGTTTGGGTTTGGGGTTAGGGTATTAGCTTGGGTTTAGTGTTAGCTTTGGGTTTTTTATTTATGGTTACCTAGGGTGGTTTTAAAAAAAAAGCAAACTAACCTAGGTTTATTTATTTAGTTTATTTTAATTATTTTAGTTTAGTTTATTTTTATTTTTATTTATGTTTAGTTTATTTTATTTAATTTTATTTAGGTTTATTTATTTTAGATTAGGTTTTTTAATTTTATTTTTATACTTTAGGTTTAGGTTTAGGTTTATTTTCTTAGTTGAGTTTTTTTTTATTTTTTTTTAGGTTTAGGTTTTATTTCTTATTTTTAGGTTTAGGTTTTTATATTATTTTTTTAGGTTTAGGTTTTAGGTTTTTATTTTAGGTTTATTTTTGGGTTTTATTTCTTAGTTTAGGTTTAGGTTTATTTTTAGTTTATTTTATTTTATTTAGTTCAGGTTTAGGTTTTATTTATTTTAATTTAGGTTTAGGTTTATTTTATATTTATTTTAGGTTTAGGTTTCTTTTAGTTTTAGGTTTTATTTTTTATTTTTTTAAGTTTATTTTCTTGGTTTAGGTTTTTATTTAGCTTTTATTTTAGGTTTCTTTTAGGTTTAATTTATTTTTATTTTATGTTTAGTTTATATTTTATTTAGGTTTTTTATTCTTAACTTTATTTTATCTTTTTAGTTTAGTTTAGATTTTTATTTATTTTATTTTAATTTATTTTTATTAGTTTATTTTATTTTATTTTTAGGTTTAGGTTTAGGTCTTTGATTAGAATTTTATTTTATTATTTTATTTAGGTTTAGGATTATTTTATTTTTAATTTATTTACTAGAGTTTTAGGTTTTAGGGTTTAGGGTGTGGAGGTTAGTGGGGTATAGGGTTTTAGGATTAGGGTTTAGGGTAGTAAGGTAAGTTAATAGTTTAAAGGGTAGGTATTGGGTGGCCTTTTGGGTTTGGGTCTTGTTTATAGGGTAGAGTTTAGGGTAGGGTTAGGGTTTAGTTTTAGGGTTTAGTGGCCTAGTGTAGGAAAAGCTGTAGTAGTTCATTATTTATGGTTTATTTATGGTTTAGGTTTGTTTAGGTTTAGTGTTTAGCCAGGTTTAGAGTTTTTTAGGGTTTAGAATTTTTAATTAACAAATGAAGGTTTATGTTTATTTACTTTATTTTTATTTATATTTATATTTATTATTTATTTTTCTAGGTTTATTTATTTTAGTTTGTTTTTGATTTATGGTTTAAGTTTATTTTTAAGATTTATTTTTTAGTTTAGGTTTAGATTTATTTTTAGTTTATTTTATTTTATTTAGTTTAGGTTTAGGTTTAGGTTTAGATTTAGGTTTTATTTATTTTAGTTTAGGTTTAGCTTTATTTTATTTTGTTTATTTTATTTTTATTTTAGGTTCTAGTTTTTTTTAGTTTAGGTTTTAGGTTTTATTTTTTTCTTTATTTTTAGGTTTAAGTTTCTATTTAATTTTTATTTTATTTAATTTTAGGTTTATTTATTTTTTTATTTTACATTTAGTTTTTTATTTTTAGGTTTTTTATTCTTAGTTTTAATTTAATTTTTTATTTTAGTTTAGGTTTTATTTATTTTATTTTAGTTTATTTTATTTTATTTTTAGGTTTAGGTTTGTTTAGTTTAGGTTTTATTTTTTTATAGTTTATTTGTTTATTTTTTTTATATTTAGTTTTTTTAGGTTTTTAGGTTTTAGGGTTTAGAGTTTTAGAGAGTTAAAGGGTTTGTGGAGTTTTGTTAAGTGGGGTTTAGGTTTAGGTTTAGGGTTAAGCAGTGGGTTGGTGGGTTTAAAGTTAGTTTGATTTAGGTTTGGATTTGGGTTTAGTTTAGGGTTTTTGAACAACAAAGATAGGTTTAGTTTATGTAGTTTATTTTAGTTTTAGTTTATTTTATTTTTATTTTTTTATTTATTTTTTTTTATTTAGTTTATTTTTAGTTTATTTATTTTAATTTAGGTTTTTATTTTAGTTTTTTAGGTTTAGGTTTAGGTTTATGCTTATTTTTTAGTTTAGTTTAATTTTATTTTGTTTTAGGTTTAGGTTTTATATTTGTTTTTATGTTTATTTAGTTTAGGTTTAGGTTTTAGGTTTTTTATATAGGGTTGGGTTTTAGGGTTTAAGTTTTAGGGTTAAGGTTTAGAGTTTATGGTTTAGATTTAGTGTTGGCTTTAGGGTTTAGGGTTTTATGGACTTAGCCAAATTCTTTCATTCCAAAGCCCAAATTCAATTTATTTTCTCATGAATCAATCATACCTTCAATCATATTCAAAATATAAATAAAATCTACAATCATCAAGCTAAACCAAAATCCCAAGTCAAACCTAACTTAACCCTTTGACTTGAAATGTTCAAATGAACCAAAACCCATTTAAACCCAAGCCAATTGTAATTTAATTTATATATCAATCCCAAATCCATATATAAACTCAACTAAATCAAACTCAACCCAAAATCAAACCAACTAAACCCAATTGGTCCACTTTACCCAAACCGGCTAATTTGACCCGTTTAAGCCAAGTTCTAATCTTAACTAAAATGGATTGAACCAAGCCCATCAAAGCCTCCCATCATGATTATTGAACACCTTGATCAATTATCAAAATTGGTCAAACTAAGTAAACTTAGTCATTTGACCAAGTAAAACCCTAACCCATATGAATCCAAACTAGCCAAATTGCAACCTATGCTAAATCCCTTGAATAAATGATTCATACCAAATCAAAATCAATATTTGAATATGACTTGACCTTCAATTGAGTCAAACAAAACCCATTTGGCCCTCTTGACCCAAGTTGACCTAAAATGCCAAATTGATTGCAACCAATGGATCAAGTTCATTCCAAATTAATTGTTGAACTTGACCAAAGCTATGATTGGACCCAATTGAACCCAATTGACCTACTTAGCCCAAATTGACCAAAAGGTTCAAGTTGCCCTAAATCAAAACCAAATCCAAATTAATTAAAACCAAAGCCTACAATCATCTTCAATTGGTCAACTAAACCCAAACCAACAACCAACCCAAGCCAATTTGACCAATTTGGTCAAATAACTTAACCCATTTGACCCAAATGAATTCAAATGAGCCAAAATCAAATCTAAGCCAAACTAAACAAAACCAATTGAACAAAAACATCCCAAATGATCATAAGAACTTGACCCAACCCTTGGTTTGACCGAAATTGACCAATTGGTCAAATTGGCCCAACCTACCCAATTTGACCTAAACGATTCAAATTGTGCCAAACCTAACCAAATCAACCCCAATTGACTTCAAATTTGGGCTAACCACTTTTGGCTCATTTCAAATCTGCCCAAATCAAATCCAATGCTAAATGATCATTCTATCTTTAGGTCAAGGGCATCACATGAGTCAAATCACCCATGTAATTGGTCATTTCCATTCATTTGCCACTTGGTACTCTCCCAACGGTCCACCTCGGCACCTAGGACACTGCCTAACCTGATCCAAGGGGTGGTTGGGTCGGCCATGACCCATGGGAGATTAAATCACCTCACCCTTCCCATTGGAGCATTTAAAACCCATAGGACACTTAAGCAAATTAACAAATTTTGAATAGTAATTAATGTTTAAGTGTAAAGTTAATTAGTTTAATTACATTTTAATTACTTGAGAAATTAATTTAAAATTTTGTCCGTTAATTTAATGGGATGACCTCTGCCTCCTATGATTTTCTTGGGATTTATTGCTCACTTAATTAGGAAAACGACTAATCAAACATTAACTTCTTTTAAGTTAATTAATTAATCCATGAATAATAAATTAGTTAATTAAGTTTATTAATCATTGCTCAATAACTTAAGGAAAAGGACCCCTTTCCATAAGTTAATTTCACCCTTTTTAAAATGAAATTAATTAAATCACTAATAAATCACTTAATCAAATTGAAATCATAATAACACTAATTTTAAACTAAATTATGGGTGATCTTTTGTTTTAAACCAATAATTTCATGTCTACTATAGGCCCCTTTTATTTCCTAGGATCATTGCAAGTTTATTTTCCATGCATATCATGTTGGCTCATAATTACTTATTTAATTACTTTAAGGTGACATAAGTAAGGGTAATTAATTCATCTAATTAAAGGTTCAACTTAATTAACACATAAAATAAACTTAATTACATTTAAATTAAATCAAATCAAATGGGAATGGGTTTAAAATAACAAGTGATGATTTCTCTCCTCTTAAAATCAAATCAAATAAAACTTAATTAATAAAGAAGCTTTGATTTGCTTTAAATAACCTATTTGATTTGATTATCCTTAATAACTAGTTTGGTTGGGTGAATCACATGCTTATATTTGATTGTTCTCTTTCCAATCATGTTAAATTTGGTATGTCATTTGAATTTATGCATCTATCTTTTCAAAATCAAGTAAAATAAAATGGATTTTCTTTTATGTAAGCTTGCATGTGTTGATTTAATTTAATATATGTGAGGCTATTATAACTATCAAATGCAAATGTATTTCTCAAAAGCTTATAAATGAATAATAATATGCGTTATGATGCTAGTTGTAAATACATAAGAAATGCATGTGCTTATAGCTTAAGTGTATGAATGTTGAGTTTTCTTTCATCCATTCATGTGTTGATTTACTTAAGATTGGATGGTAATGGGTACATGATCTGGACATCTCGAGAACATGAGGATTTAGCTAGCCTCGAAATGTTGAATCTAAATTTTCTATTAAAAAAAATTTAAGAAAAAAAACCAAAAATCATCAACCCTAAACTAAAACCTAAACCCTAAACCTTAAGCCCTAAATCCTAAACCCTAAAATCCCTAAACAATAAACCCTAAACCCTAAACCTAAACCCTAAACCCCAAATCCCAAACCCTAAACGCTAAACCCTAAACCCTAAACCTTAAATCGTAAACCCTAAAAACCTAAAAATGTAAACCTAAACAAAATAAAACATAAAAAAATAATTAAAAAAATCAAAACATAAATAAAATAAAATAATAACATAAAATAAAAACCTAAACCTAAACCTAAATAAAATAAAATAATAAAATAAAATAAAAACCTAAACTAAAACCTAAACCTAAACCTAAACCCTAAACCTAAACCTAAAAATTAAAATAAAAATGAAAACTCAAATAAAATAAAATAAAGAAAACCTAAACTAAACTAAAAAATTAAAATAAAGCTAAAATAAAAAAACCTAAAGAAAATAAAACTAATGTAAAATAAAAAATAAAGTAAACCTAAAATAAAATAAAATAAAAACTAAATCAAATCCAAACCAAAAAAATAAACCTAAAAATAAATAGAAAATAAAACCTAAATCCTAAACTAAAAAAAAAACCTAAACCTAAAATAAACAAAATAAAATAAACCTAAACATAAACTAAAATAAACTAAATAAAAATAAATAAAACCTAATCCTAAACTTAAAATAAACTAAACCTAAACCCTAAACTAAATAAAATAAAATTATCTAAACATAAATCTAAACCTAAACCTAAAAATAAAAAATAAAACCTAAACCTAAAAAATAAAATAAAAATAAAACTAAACTAAAAAAATAAACCAAAACCTAAACCTAAAAAATAAGCTATAGTAAAAAACCTAAGTTAAAATAAATAAACCTAAAATAAACAAGCTAAACTAAATAAAAAAAAAAAATAAATCTAAATAAAAAATAAAAAATAAAATAAAATAAATAAAAATAAACTAAATAAACCTAAACCAACTAGTTTACTTAATTAAAAAACCCTAAACTAACCCTAAACCCTAAACCCTAAACCCTAAAACCTAAATCCTAAAAACCCTAAACTAAAACCTAAACCTAAACCTCAAAATAAAATAAAATAAACTAATAAAAATAAATTAAAATAAAATAAATAAAAAACTAAACTAAACTAACTAAATAAAATAAACCTAAGAATAGAAGACCTAAATAAAATGAAACTAAACGTGAAATAAAAATAAAATAAACCAAAAATAAAACTAAATAAAAACCTAAACCTATAAAAATAAATCATAAAATTAAACCTAATAGTAAATAAAAAATAAAACCTAAATCCTAAATTTAAAAAAAAAACTAAACCTAAAATAAAAATAAAATAAACCTAAACCTAAACTAAAATAAATAAAATCTAAACCTAAACCTAAAATAAATTAAACATAAACTCTAAACTAAATAAAATAAAATAAACCTAAAATATAAACTTAAAACTTAAACATAAAAAAAAATAAAATAAAAACCTAAACTTAAACCAAAATAAAAAAATAAACCTAAACCTAAATAATAAAAAAAAAAGTTAAGCTAAAAATAACATAAACCCAAAAGCTAAAACCTAAAAAATAAACTAAAATAAAAAACCTAAACCTAAGCCTCTAAACCCTAAACTAAAACCTAAACCCTAAACCTAAAACCTAAACCCTAAACCCTAAACCCTAAACCCTAAAACCTTAAACCCTAATCCCTAAACCTAATTAAAACTAAACCTTAACCCAAAATAACTAAACTAAACCCAAAAAAACCCTAAACCTAAACCTAAACCCTAAACTAACCTAACTCTAAACCTAAAACCTCAACCTAAACTTAAACCAAATAAACCTAAAATAAAATAAATAGAAAAAGCTAAACCAAAATAAAATAAAATAAGAACATAAACTAAAACCTAAACCCAAACCTAAACCTAAACCTAAACCTAAAAAAGAAAATAAATAAAAACCTAAACTAAACTGAAAAAAAAATAAAAACTAAATAAAAACCTAAACCTAAAATAAACTAAAAAATAAAAAACCTAAATAAAATAAAAACTAAACCAAAATAAAATAAAATAAAACTAAAATAAAATAAAATAAAAAACTAAATGAAAACCTAAACCTAAATAATAAACCTAAAATAAAACCTAAAATAAATAAAATACTAAACTAAAAAAAAAAAATTAACATAAAAAAAATAAAATAAACCTAAACCTACACTAAAATAAAATAAACTAATATAAATAAAACCTAAATAAAAAGTAAACTAAACATAAACCTAAACCTAAACTAAATAAAATAAAATTAGTTAAATATAAATCAAAAACTAAACTAAAAAGTAAAACCTAAAAATAAACCTAAAATAAAAGCCTAAAACCTAAACCTAGAAAAATAAAATAAAAGACCTTAACCTAAACCTCAAAATAAAAATAAAATCTAAACATAAAAGAGTAAAATAAAAATAAAACTAAACTATAAAATAAACCTAAATCGAAACCTAAACCTAGAAAAAAAATAAACTAAAATAAAAACATAAACTAAAAATAAAAAAAATAAAGTAAACTAAATAAAAATAAAATAAATAAATCAAATAGAAAATAAAATAAACTAAACAAAAAAAATAAACTAAACAAACCTAAATTTAATTTAATTTTTTAAAAATAAAATTAAAAAATTAAAAAAACCTAAACCTAAACTAAACCTAAAAACTATAAACTCAAATTTTAAACCTAAATACTACCTAAACCTAAATAAAACTAAACCCTAAACCTAAACCTAAACTAAATACCTAAACTATAAAAACCTTAAACCCTAAACTAAACCCTAAAAACCTACACCTAAAACTTAAACACTAAATCTAAACCCTAAACCCCAAACCTAAACCTAAAAAAAAACTAAACCTAAAGTCTAAAAAACTAAACCCTAAACCATAAACTAAACTAAAACTATAAACCCTAAAATAAACCCTATACCTAAACCCTATACCCTAAAAACCATAAATTAAACACTAAACCTAAACCCTAAAACATTAAACCTTAAACACTAAATTAACTAAACATCCTTAAACCTAAAACCCTAAACCATAAAGCCTAAACCCTAAACCCTAAACTAACCTTAAACACTAAGCTAACCCTAAACCTTAAAAACCATAAATCTTAAACACTAAATCGTAAACCCTTATCCTAAACCCTAAACCTTAAAACCCTAAACCCTAAAACCCTAAGTAGAAAACCCAAAATCGTAAACCATAAAAACCTAAAAACTTAAAAACTTAAACTAAATAAAACCTAAAAAAAAAATAAATAAATAAACCTAAACCTAAATAAAATATAAAATAAAAACATAAACTAAAACCAAAACCTAAACTTAAAAAATAAAATAAAATAAACTAATAAAAATATACTAAAATAAAAGAAATAAAAACCTAGACTAAACTAAAAATATAAAATAAACCTAAGAATATAAAAGCCTGAATAAAATAAGAAAAATTAACCTAAAATAGCCTAAAATAAAATAAAAGATAAACTAAATAAAAACCTAAACCTAAAAAATAAACCTAAATAAATAAAAAATTAAACCTAAACTCTAAAATAAAAAAAACCTAAACCTATAATAAAAATTAAATAAACTAAATAAAATAAACCTAAACCTAAACTAAAATATACTAAACTAAAATAAATAAAAGATAAACCTAAACCTAAAATAAACTAAACCTAAACCCTAAACTAAATAAAATAAAATAAGCTAAAAATAAATCTAAACCTAAATTAAAAAAAAAACCTAAAAAAAAAACCTAAAACATAAACGTAAAAAAAAACCTAAACCTAAACCTAAAAATAAAAAATAAAACTTAAACCTAAAAAATAAAATAAAATAAAAATAAAACTAAACTAAAAAATAAACATAAACTTAAACCTAAACCAAAAAAAAAAACTAAAATAAAATACCTAATCTAAAATAAATAAACCTAAAATAAATAAACTAAACTAAATAAAAATAAAAAATAAAAATAGAATAAAATAAATAAAAAATAAAGTAAATAAACATAAACTAACTGGTTTACTTAATTTTATAAAAAACCCTAAATCTTAACCATTAACCCTAAAACTAACCTTAAATCCTAAACCTACTACCCTAAAACAAAAACCTAAACCTAAAAAAAAAATAAAAAAAAGTCAACTAAGAAATAAACCTAAACCAAAGCCTGAATATAACAAATAAGCTAAAATAAAAAACCTAAACTAAAATAAATAAACTTAAAATAAATAGACTAAACTAAATAAAAATAATAAATAAACATAAACAAAAATAAAAATAAAATAAGCTAAAATAAAAAAGAAACTAAATAAATAAAATAAGAAATGTTGAATATGAATTTGTTCTCTTTGAAAAAAAATCAAAAACCCTAATCTTTAAACTAATACATGAACCCTAAACCTAAACTTAAACACTAAACCCTAAATCCTAAACCCTAAAAACCATAAAGCCTAAACCCTAAACCCTAAAGCCTAAACCCTAAAACCTAAACCCTAAATATTAAACCCTAAATGCTAAACCCTAAACCCTAAACCTAAAAAAAAACCTAAACCCCAAACCCTAAACCCTAAACTAACCATAAACCTTAAACCCTAAACCCTAAACCCTAAAAAGAAATAAAAACCTAAACCTTAACTAAATAAAACCAAAAAATTAAATAATAAATAAATCTAAACTAAAATAAAATATAATAAAAGCTAAAATTAAACTAAACCTAAACTTAAAAAAAAATAAAATTAAAAAATTAAACTAAATTAAAATTAATAAAAACCCATAAATAATCTTAAAATAAAAAACTTAAAAAAAAAATAAAAACTAAACCTAAAAAAAAAAAAAAATTAAACCTAAATGAAAATAAAATAAACCTAAAATAAAGTAAAATAAAACTAAATAAAACCTAAACCTAAATAATAAACCTAAAAAATAAAACCTAAAGTAAATAAAAAATAAAACCTAAACCCTAAACTTAAAAACCTAAACCTAAAATAAAAAAATAAATAAACCTAACTAAGTAAAATAAATAAAACCAAATAAACCTAAAATACTAAAGTTAAACCTAAACCCAATAAATAAAATGAAATAAACTAAAATAAACCTAAACCTAAACTAAAAATAAAACCTAAAATAAACCTAAAATACTAAAACATAAACCTAAAAAAAACAAAAATATAAACATTAACCTTCAAATAAAAAATGAAACCTAAACCTTAAAAATAAAATAAAAATAAAACTAAATTGAAAAATCAACATAAATTTAAACATAAAGCTAAAAAAACAAAAATAAAAAACTTAAGCTAAAATAAATAAACCTAAAATAAAAAAGAATAAACTAATTAAAAAAAATAAACCTAAATAAATAAAAAAGATAAAATTAACTAAAATAAACAAAAAATAAACTAAATAAACCTAAACCAATGGTTTATTTAATTTAAAAAAAAACTAACCCTAAACCTAAACCCTAAATTAACCATAAAAACTTAAAACCCTAAAACCCTAAACCCATAACCTAAACCTACAACCTAAACCCAAGCTATTCAAAACCCCAAACCCTAAACCCTAAACTTTAAATACCTAAAACCTAAACCTAAATAAATTAAATCTAAAAATAAAATTAATAAAGAAATTTAAACCTAAATAAAATAAAATAAAATAGAAACCTAAACTAAAACCTAAACCTAAACCTAAACCTAAACCTAAACCTAAACCTAAAATGTAAGATAAAGATAAAACTCAACTAAAAAATAAACCTAAACCTAAAAAGTAAAGTAAAATATAAAACCTAAACTAAGATAAATAAACTAAATAAAATAAAATAATAAATAAACATAAAGAAATAAAATAAAATAAATTGAAATAAAAAATAAACTAAATAAATAAAAGAAGAAAATATGAATTTGTTCTCTTAAAAAAAAAAAAACAAAACCTAAACCTAAACTAAACCTAAACCTAAACCCTAAACCCTAAACACTAAAACCCTAAACCTAAACCCTAAACCTAAACCTAAACACTAAACCCTAAACCCTAAACTTAAAAAAAAAATCCTAAACCCCAAACCCTAAACCCTAAACCCTTAAAAGATATAAAAACCTAAACCTAAACTAAATAAAACCTAAAATAAAATAAATAAATAAAATCTAAACCAAAATAATAACATAAATTAAAACCTAAACCTAAACCTAAAAAGAAAAAAAAAATAGAAAATAAAAATTAAACTAAATTAAAATTAATAAAAACCTAAAATAATCTCAAAAATAAGAAACCTAAATAAAATAAAAACTAAACCTAAATTTAAAATAAAATAAACCTAAAATAAAGTAAAACAAAAACTAAATAAAAATCTAAACCTAAACAAAAACTTAAATAAAAATAAAAATAAAATAAACTAAAACCTAAACCTAAAATAATATGAAATAAATGTAAACCTAAACAAAAATAAACTAAACTAAACTTGATAAAACCAAAACCTAAACATAAAATAAGCTAAACCTAAACCTAAACCCAAACTAGCTCTAAACTAAATCCTAAACCTAAACCTAATAAAACTTTTCCCAAAAAAACCTAAACCCAAACTAAATAAATGAAATCAACTAAAACAAATCTAAACCTAAACTAAAAATAAAACCTAAAAGAAACCTAAAATAAAATCAAACCTAAACATAAAAAAAATAAAATAAACTAAACCTAAACCTAAAAAAAATAAAAATAAAACCTAAAATTTAAAAATAAAATAAAAATAAAACTAAACTAAACAAAAAATCCTAAATTTAAATATAAAGCTAAAAAAAACTAAAATAAAATACCTAAGCTAAAATAAATAAACCTAAAATAAATATAATAAACTAACTAAAAATAAAAATAAACCTAAATATAATTAAAAAATAAAATTTACTAAAATAACTAAAGAATAAACTAAATAAACATAAACCCAACAGTTTATTTAATTTAAAAAAATGTAACCTAAACCTAAACCCAAAAAATTAACCATAAATCTAAACCCTAAAACCCCAAAACCCTAAACCCTAAACCCATAACCCAAAACTATAACCCTAAACCCTAAACCTAAACCTAAACCCTAAACCCTAAACCCTAAACCCTAAACCCTAAAACCTAAACTTTAAATACCTAAAAACTTAAATCTAAAATAAATTAAATCTAAAAATAAAATTAATAAATAAAATTTAAACCTAAATAAAATAAATAAAATAAAATAAAATAGAAACCTAAACTAAAACCTTAACCTAAACCTAAACCTAAACCTTAAAAATAAAATAAAAAAATAAAACCTAACTAAATTAAATAAAAAACCTAAAATAACAAACCAAAATAAAAGAAATCTAAACTTAAAATAAATGTAAAATGAACCTAAAATAAAATAAAATAAAAATTAAAAAAAACCTAAACCTAAAAAATAAACCTAAAAGTAAATAAAAAATAAAACCTAAACCCAAAACTAAAAAAATAAACCAAAAATAATACAAACTAAAATAAATAAAATGTAAACAAAATAAACCTAAACCCTACCAATCTACTAAATTTAAAAAAAATAAATAAAAAAATAGAAAAACTCTAACCGTAAATCCTAAACCCTAAAACTAACCCTAAACCCTAAACTCTAAACCCTAAACCTACTACCCTAAACCCTAAACCCTAAATCCTAAAACCCTAAACCCTAAACCCTAAACCTAAAAACTAAACCCTAAATCTAAACTTAAAACCTAAAATCAAAACCCAAATTGAATTAAACATAAAAATAAAATCAATAAAAAAATAAAAACCTAAATAAAATAAAATTAAATAAATAAATAAAAACCTAAACTAAAACCTAAACCTATACCGAAACCTAAACCTAAACTTATAAATAAAATAAAATAAAAAATAAAAGCTAAAATAAAATAGAATAAATAAAAACATAAACTAAACTAAAAAATAATATAAACCTAAAAATAATAAACCTAAATAGAATAAAAAACCAAACTTAAAATAAATATAAAATAAACTTAAAATAAAATAAAAACCTATGCCTAAAAAATAAACATAAAAATAAATAAAAAATAAAACCTAAACCCTAAACTAAAAAAAAAACTTAAACCTCAAATAAAATAAACCTAAAGAAGAAATGTTGAATATAAACTATTAAAAAAACCAAAAATCCTAAACCCTAAATAAAACTTAACCCTAAACCCTAAACATAAACTTTAAATAAAGTAATAAAAATAAATAAATAAAATAATCCTAAACCCTAAAAACTAACCCTAAACTAAACCTAAGCCCTAAAACCTATAACTAACCTAAACTAAACCCTAAACCCTAAACCCTAAACCCTAAACCTAAACTAAACACTAAACCCTAACCTAAATCTAAACCTAAACTAAAACCATAAACTAAATCTTAAATCCTAAACACTAAACTAAACTAAAATAAACCTAAACTATAAACTAACCCTAAACTAAACCTAAACTAAACCCTAAACCTAAACCTAAAACCTAAAACTAAACCCTAAACCCTAAATCCTAAATGAATAAATAAACCTAAAAAATAAAATTAAAACCCTAAACTAAACCTAATAAAACCATAAACCCTAAACAAACCTAAATGCTAAACCCTAAATCTCCTAAAATAACTAAACCTAAACCTAAAACCCTAAACCTAAAACCCTAAACCTAAAACCTAAACTAAACCCTAAAAACCCTAAACCATAAAAACAAACCTAAACTAAATAAAACCTAAAATAAAATAAAATAAATAAAAAACCTAAACATAGATAAAATACTAAAATAAAATAAAATATAAAATAAAAACTAAACTAAAACAAAATAAATAGAACCTAAACAAAATTTAAAAAATAAAATAAATTTTAAAATAAAAAGCCTAAATAAAATAAAGACTAAATGAAGAATAAAAATAAAATAAACCTAAAATAAAATAAAATAAAACTAAATAAAACCTAAACCTAAAATAAACTTATAAATAAAACCTAAAAATAAATAAAAATAAAACCTAAACCTTAAACTAAAAAAAAAAAACCTAAACATAAAATAAATAAAATAAAATAAACCCAAACCTAAACTAAAATAAACTAAACTAAAATAAATAAAACCTAAACCTAAACCTAAATAAACTAAACCTAAACCCTAAACTAAATAAAATAAAATAAACTAAAATAAACCTAAACCTAAACTAAAATAAATAAAACCTAAAAATAAACATAAAATAAAACCTCAAACCTAAACCTAAACAAATAAAATAAAAATCTAAACCTAAAGCTATAAATAAAAAATAAAACCTAAACCTAAAAAATAAAATAAAATAAAAATAAACATAAACCTAAAGCTAAACCTAAAAAATAAAATGAAATAAAAAAACTTAAACAAAAATAAATAAAATAAACTAAATAAAAATATTAAACTAAAATAAATAAAAATATACTAAATATATTAAAATCTAAACATACTTAATTTAAAAAAAAAAATCTCATAAACCCTAAACCCTAAACCCTAAATAAACCATAAACCCTAAACCCTAAACCTAAAACTAACCTAAATAATCCTAAACTAACCCTAAACTAAACCATAAACCCTAAAACCTAAAGAAAACCCTAAACCCAAAACCCTAAACCCTAAAATAACCCTAAACCCTAAACCCAAAACTACTAAACCTAAAATATTAAACTTAAACTAAAGTAACCTAAACATAAACTATAAACCCTAACTCCTAAACTAAACTAAACTAACTAAATATAAACTTAAACCCTAAATAAACCTAAAACCCTAAACCCTAAACCTAAACCTAAACTCTAACCCTAAAAAATAAACCCTAAACCCTACACCCTAAACCTAAACCTAAATCCTAAACCCTAAAACTTAAAATTAAACTAAATCCTAAACCCTAAACCCTAACCTAAACCTTAACCATAAACCTAAACCCTAAACCTACCCTAAACCTAAACCTAAACCCTAAACACCAAAACCATAAACCCAAAAACCTAAAAAAACCTAAACTTAATAAAACCTAAAAAAATAAATAAAAAAAACCTAAACCTAAATAAAATAAAAAAAATAAATGAAATTAAAACGTAAACTAAAACATAAACCTAAACCTAAAAATTAAATAAAATAAGAAAATAAAAATACACTAAAATAAAAAAATAAAAACCTTAACTAAATTAAATAAATAAAATAAACCTAAGAATTAAAAACCTAAATAAAATTAAAACTAATAATAAAATAATAATAAAATAACCCTAAAATAAAATAAAATAAAAACTAAATAAAAATTTAAACCTAAAAATAAATAAAAAAATAAAATACAAACCCTAAACTAAAAATAAAAACTCACCCTAAAATAAAAATAAGATGAACAAAATAAAATAAACCTGAACCTAAACTATAATAAACTAAACTAAAATAAAAAAAACTAAAACCTAAACCTAAACTATATAAAATAAAATCAACTAAAAATAAATCAAAACCTAAACTAAAAAATAAAATGTTAAAAATAAATTATAATAGAAACCAAATACCTAAACCTAAAATAAAAAAATAAAAAACCTAAACCTAAACCTAAAATAAAAAATAATAAAAAAATAAACCTAAACCTAAAATAAACTAAAAAATAAACTAAACTAAATATAAAAAAAATAAAAAAATAAAATAAACTAAACCTATTTACTAATTTTTTTAAAATTGTAAACTCTAAACCCTAAACCTTAAAACTAACTCTAAACCCTAAACCCTAAAGCATAAACATACAACACTAAACCTACAACCCAAAACACTAAACCCTAAACCCTAAACCTTAAATCGTAAATCTTAAACCCTAAACTGTAAACCCTAAAAGCATAAATCCTAAAAAACTAAAACCCTAAACCCTAAACCCTAAATGCTAACCCTAAACCCTAAAAAACTAAAACCCTAAACCCTAAACCATAAACCCTAAACCCTAAACCCTAAATGCTAACCCTAAACCATAAACCTAAACGTAAAGTAACTAAATAAATTAAAAAAATGAACCTAAACCATAAAACATAATTAACCTAAACCTAAACCTAAACCCTAAGAATGTGTAACATGGAACATCACTTAACCAAGCTCCCTAGATCTAGGTGAAGGTGGAGGTAAAATCGTAGTGGTGGTGGGGAATCTAGAGGTGCTAGTGTATATGTAGGTGGTGGTTGGAGTAGTGGTGGTTATGGAGGCGGGAGGAGCAACGAAGGTTACAGCCGTGATGGTTCTCATGGGAACTAGAGAAATAAAATTGATCGATCTATGGAACTATGTCTTTGGTTTTGCTCTATGTGTGCTCATTTTTTATCTATGTCATCACTTATGTCTTAGAAAACTTAGAGTGTTACTTGTTTGATAAAATCAAAAAGAAGAAATGTTGAATCTAAATTTGTTCTTTGTAAAAATAAAAATAAAAAACTAAAAACCCTAAACCCTAAACTAAAACCTGGACCCAAGACCTAAAACTTAAACCCTCAACCATAAACCCCAAACCCTAAACCCTAAACCCTAAAACCCTAAACCCTAAAACCTAAACCCTAAAATCTAAACCCTAAACCTTAAACCCTAAACTCTAAACCCTAGACCCTAAACCCTAAACCCTAAACCCTCAACTAGCCCTAAACCATAAACCATAAAAAGGTAAAATGCTAAACCTAAACTAAATTAAACCTAAAAATAAAATAAATAAAAAACCTAAACAAAACTAAAATAAAAAAAGTAAAATTAAACCTAAATTAAAACCCAAACTAAATCTAAACTAAAAGAAAAAATAAAAAACAAAACTAAACTAAACTAAAAAAAATAAAACCTAGATAAAATAAAACTAAACCTAAAATAAAATAAAATAAACCTAAATAAAATAAAATAAAAACTAAATAAAAACCTAAACCTAAAAATAAACCTAAAAAATAATAAATAAAACCTAAACCCTAAAATAAAAAAAAAAACTAAACCTAAAATAAACAAAATAAAATAAACATAAACCTAAACTAAAATAAACAAAACTAAAATAAACAAAACCTAAACCTAAACCTTAAAAAAAACTAAACCAAAACCGAAACCTAAACCCTAAATAAAATAAAATACACTAAAAATAAATCTAAACCTAAACTAAAAAATAAAACCTAAACAGAAACCTAAAATAAAAACTTAAAACCTAAACCTAAAAATAATAAAATAAAAACCTAAACCTAAACCTAAAAATAAAAAAATAAAACCTAAACATAAAAAAATAAAATAAAAATATAACAAAACTAAAAAATAAACCTAAACATAAACCTAAACCTAAAAAATAAAATAAAATAAAAAACCTAAACTTAAATTAAAAAACCTAAAATAAATAAACAAAACTAAATAAAAATAAAACTAAACCTAAATAAAAATAAAAAATAAAATAAACTAAAATAAATAAAAATAAATTAAATAAATCTAAACCTACTAGTTTACTTAATTAAAAAATAAAAATAAATTAAAACTATAATAAAAAAACCCTAACCCAAAACCCTAAACCCTAGAACTAACCTTGAACCCTGAACCCTAAACCTACAACCCTAAACCCTAAACACTAAACCTTCAAATCCTAAACCCTAAACCCTAAACCATAAACCCTAAAACCCTAAAACCCTAAACCCTAAACCCTGATAAACCCTAAAACCTACAACCCTAAACCCTAAACCCTAAACTCCAAACCCAAAAAACTAAACCCTAAACCATAAAAACCTAAAAACCAAAGCCTAAACTAAATAAAACTTAAAAAAATAAAATAATAAATAAAAAATAAAATAAATAAAATAAAAACCTAAACTAAAACCTAAACCTAAACCTATACGAAAACATAAAAAATAAAAAAAATAAAATTAGAAAAAAAAACTAAAATAAAAAAATAAAAACCTAAACTAAACTAAAAATAAAATAAACCAAAAATAAAAACCTAAATAAAATAAAACTAAATGTAAATAAAAAATAAAATAAACCTAAAATAAAATAAAATAAATGAAAACCTAAACCAAAAAATAAATAAAATAAAATAAAATAAATAAAAATAAACCCTAAACTAAAAAAAACCTAAACCTAAAATTAACAAAATAAAATAAACCTAAACCTAAAATAAATAAAACCTAAAATAAACTACACTTAAACCCTAAAGTAAATAAAATAAAATAATTAAAAATAAACCTACACCTAAACTAAAAAATAAAACCTAAAAATAAACCTAAAATAAAAACCTAAAACCTAAACCTAAAAAAGATAAAATAAAACCTATACCTAAACCTAAAAAATTTAAAATAAACCTAAACCCAAAATTAAATATTAAACCTAAACCTAAAAAATAAAATAAAATATAAAATAAACTAAAAATAAACATAAACCTAAACCAAACCTAAAAATAAACTAAAATAAAAAAACCTAAATTAAATAAATAAAAACCAAACTAAATAAAAAAAAAATAAAACTAAATAAAAAATAAAATGAACTAAAATAATTAAAATAAACTAAATAACCTACCCATAATTTAAAATAAAAAATCATAAATAAACCCATACCCTAAACCTAAACCCTAAATAAAACCTAAACCCTAAACCTAAACCCAAACTCTAAACCTAAACCTAAAACCCTAAACCCTAAACTAAAACCCTAAACCCTAAATCTAAACCTAAACCTAACCCTATCCCAAACCTTAAACCCTAAAAATCTTAAAACTAAACCCTAAATTATCCAAACTAAACCTTAAACTAACAACCTAAACCCTAAACCTAAACTAAACTCAAACCTAAACCTAAATCTAAACACAAACCTAACTAAAATAAACCCTAAACCTAAACTAAACCATAAACCCTAAACAAAACTAAACCCTACCCTAAAACCTAAAAGCCTAAACCTAAACAAAATAAAACCTAAAATAAAATAAATAAAACCCTAAACTTAAATAAAATAAAATAAAATAAAACCTAAACTAAACCTAAACCCTAAAATAAAATAATAAATAAAAAAATAAAAAATAAACTAAACTAAAGTAAAAAATAAAATAAAGCTAAGAATAAACATTAAATAAAATTAAACTAAAATAAATAAAATAAATAAAATAAAACCTAAACCTAAGAAATAAACCTAAAATAAATATAAAATAAACCAAAACAAAACTAAAAAAAAAAACCTAAACTAAAAAATAAAATAAAATAAACAAAATAAATAAACCAAATAAACTAAAATAAATAAACTAAAATAAAATAAATAAAACTTAAACCTAAATAAAATAAACCTAAACTAAATAAAATAAAATAAAAAAAAATAAACCTAAACCTAAACTAAAAAAATAAAACCTAAAAATAAACCTAAAAAAACCTAAAACCTAAACCTAAAAATATAATAAAAAAACCTAAACCTAAAAAAATAAAAAAATAAAACCTAAACCTAAAAATAAAATAAAAATAAAACTCAACTAAAAAAATAAACCTAAACCTAAAAAAATAAATAAATAAACCTAAAATAAAACTAAATTAATAAAAAATAAAAAAATAAACTTAAATAAAAAAATAAAAATAAAATAAACTCACATAAATAAATAAAAAATAAACTAAATAAACCTAAACTCCTCACTAATTTTTTTAAAAAAAACCTAAACCTATATCCTAAACCCTAAACCCTAAACCCTAAACTCAACCCTAAACCTAACCTAAACTCTAAAACCCTAAAACTCTAAAACCTAAACCCTAAACCCTAAACTAAAACCCTAATCCCTAAAACCGTAAACCCTAAACCCTAAACCCTAGACCCTAAACCTAAAACCAACCCTAAACCCTAAACCCCTAAGAATGGGCTAACTTGAAAGCAACATCACCTTCAACTAGCTTAGTCTAAATTTTATGGTGGAGGCAAATAATGAGTTTGGGGTGGAGGGTGATCTGGAGGTGTTCCGGATATGGAGGTGGTGGTCGACCGGGTTGATATTATAGAGAGAAATGGAGGTTACACCATGTGGTGAGGGAGAGATCGTGGATATGATGGTGAATCCCGCCACTGAGAGGGGGGGTGGTTCCGATGGAACCCCATAAGAGATGGTTTCAACTTATCTAGGGTTTTGATTTACTCTATGGGTGCTCATTTTTATCTATGTCATCGCTATGTCTTAGTAAACTTTGCTAGGTTGATGAAATCAAAAAAAAGAAATGTTGAATATGAATTTATTCTCTGTTAAAAAAAAAACCTTAAATCATAAACCCTAAACCCTAAACTAAAACTTAAACCCTAAACCCTAAACCTAAACCATAAAACTAAACCTAAACAAAACCTAAACCCTAAACCCTAAACCTAAAACCCTAAAATTAAACCTAAACCTAAAAAACCTAAACCCTAAACCTTAAATCTTCAAACCTAAACTAAACCTAAACCCTAAACCTAAACCCTAAAACCTAAAAATAATCCCCAAACCCTAAACCCTAAACCTAAAACTAAACCTAACTAAACCCTAAACCCTAAACTTTGAATAAAGATGTCATATATCTAAAGAATGACCTATTCATAGCATAGTTATGGTAGCTAAAGAAAATGTCTTCGAGAGACTTTCCCTTGACTATTAAAGATTTTGATACCTTAAACCCTAACCCTAAATCATATTATAATACCATATATTATAGGATAATGTAGCATCATATATTTGAGCATGTAGTGATGTGTTTTTAGATGTTATAAGATGCTTTGAAATGTTTTAGTATGTTATGGTAGTATGCCCTATAGTCTACATTAATATAAATCATAAAAATTTTGATTTAATAAATCAAATAATGAAAGTTGTTAAATTTGAATTGGGAATTAGGTTGTATTACCAAAGGTGTTATATGCCACTTCTAGTCTAGAAAGTAAGACTTTATGTTCAAAATAAATATTATACATTGTAGCATAGTGTAGCATCATAAATTATAATATATTATTCTACGCATTTTAAATTCTTTTAATATTTTACAATCATGAAGTCAAGCCTACACTAGCATTATTTATAAAAATGTTGATTTAGACTTTAAAATGGTGGAATTTTGCCAAATTCATAATAGGTAGAGCATGGTTTCATAATATATTATTTCAATTTAAAATATTTAAGTGAAACGACTTGAATTTATAGTGTTTTAGACTAATTTTATGATTTTTTTCTCAAGCAATCCCTTGTGATGTGATATGCAATATAATATAATATAATATGTTATAGTGTATTATAATATAGGATGCCATAACATAGTGTAGCATCATGCATTATAGCATACTATTGTGTATTGCTACTTGTTGTTTAGCATATTTTAGTTTGTTATAGCATGATGTAGTAGAGTTTGTACTAGTATAATTCATAAAAATACTAATTTATATGTTGAGATGATGGGATTTGGATAAATTTAAGGTAAGCTTTAGGGAACATCATTGGTGGTGTGTTATGGTGTGTCATTTAATCAAAAGAATGGAATTTTGCATCCAAAATAAATATTCATTTTTCAACCAAATTTTATAAATTTTTTTCCTTAAAGAGATTCATTTTAAGGTGTAACGTAAGATAATATATTATATGAAAGCATATTAAAATATAATGTACATAACAATATAACTTCACATATATATGAATGTGGTGGTGTGTTACTAAATGTTATTGTACAATTTAGTTTGTTTTACTTTTGTTATAATACATTTGAAAACTCACAAAAATGTTAATTTGAAGGTTGAGATGGAAGAATTTGGCCAAATTCACACAAAAAAAGCAACACCAAAATTATGCTATTTTGTACCATTTATAATAGAAAATAAACAATTTTACATCCAAAATGAACATTATTCATATTTTGAGAAAATTTTATTATTTGTTACTTTTATGTGATTCTAATGAGGTGTAATGTTATAAATATATTATATTATAGCAAATTATAATATAACATAATATGTTACATCATATAATAATATAATATAGTGTGTTAATTTATGATATAATATGTTTAGCATGATATTGTATAGTTAGTTTGAGCTTACACCATCATAAATCATAAAATGTTGATTATAATGTTAAGATGATGTAATTTGAAGGAATACAATTAGCTTGGTTGAAGTATTAAAGGTATGCACATAAGAGAAGAAATAAGATTTGATGAGAATTCCAAGGACATGGAGGGAGATCTACTAGGGATCACACATGCATTGGACATGACATGTGAGGGGTCTATGTTGAGGGCATAAAAGAAGAAAATATACTGGGGATAAGGTTTGAATTTGATTTGATTATATGATTTATGGAAAGAAGATCCACCGGGGATAAGAATCTATAATCCACCATGGATTAAGATCGAATTGACTTTAATTTATTTTGTTTTAATTGATGTGGAGGCACATCTTAGAGATATGGGCTCGAGTCTACTGGGATCGATATGAACCTTCCACTAGGGAAGCAAGTTGGCTATCCACGGGATTGGGATTTGAGTTTGATTTCATAGATTTTTTGGGATGTATCTTGGGAATAAGAGTTTGGTTGATTTCAATTTAGACTCTACTGGGAGTTGGTTTAATTTGGCTCCACTAGGTTGGTTTTGAATTTGATTTGTTTGCTTGAATTATTTATATATGATTTGGGGCTCCACTAGGGAGAATGTGTGATTTAACTCCACCGAAAAATTAGATTGGGTTTAATATAATGAGTTAATGTATGGACCTCAAGTGATGGATCCACTAAGAAGGCTATATCAGCTTTGACCTAACTCAGGTTTACAATCAAAAGGGATAGTCTACCAACTGTGGGGTAGAGCTAGCCAACCGGGGTTTCCTTTTGGTGCAACGGTTGTGGAAGAAGGCATAGCAGACTTACATCTTCCAAAGTGTGAAACAACTATTGGGGTGACCTGTTAGATGCATAAAAAATTGAACCTATTCTAGGGCGACTATTAAGTGAATGTCTTTGGGGACTTATAACTAAAAAGTAGTCGATTAATTTTATCTTAATTTCATGTGATTTGATATTTGTTTTGTTTAGTTTGATTTCAAATTGAGGGCATATCCACTGGGATGTGAGAAATTTGATAGAGTTAATTTATGGATCATGTCAAGCAGGCGATGGACCCAGAGAAGGGGCTATATCGACTTGTCTATCTCATTTACAAATCCAAAGGGATATTCTACTGGCAGTGGGGTGGAGTTAGCCAACCTAAGGGGTTGCCTTTTGCTGTGCAATGACTATACTAGGAAGAAGGCATAATAGACTTACATCTTCCAAAGCAGGGAACAACTGCTGCGGTGACCTATTGATAGCACAATAAATAGAGCCCAACTTAGGGAGACCATGAGTGAATGGGACTTCAACTTAAGAGAGTAATCAAGAGATTCTATAGGGAGTTTTGTCGACACCGCCTAAAGATAGGATACCGGGAAAAGGTACCGCTAGGGATGTCCTTCTAATCCACAAGTGAATATATATTTTGTTTATATGTTTGTGTGGACCCTATTTGTGTGTGAGGGACCACACTAAAAGGGGCTATGTCAGCCTTGACCTATCTCAGATTTACTAGACCAAGGGAGAATCTACATCCATAGATGGATTCTTCAAACTGTGTGGTTATAAGAAAGGGGAATAATCCAATTTGATAGTAATCTAGGTAGTGTCTAAATGGGGTAACAAAGGTTGTGATCCAAATATAGTGCCCATAGGGGAGGTGCTACTAGGGGCATTATCTAGAGAGCTAGAAAAGAAAGCCTATAGGTCTACGATGGCCAACCCAAGGAGAAAGCATAACAGACTTACATCTACCATGAGTGGTGTATCCTAAGGTACAAGAACCAACCAACCTAAGCTGTATTCATTAGCATGAGTGGTGTATCCGTTAGCATAGTGAGAACCAACCAACCTAAGGTGCCCATCGGTGTGTAATGATCAATCTGGAAAGAGATCGTGTAGGCTTACAACTTTCCAAGCAGAACTGAACATCAAGATATTCTATAACTTGTGGGACAGATACTATTTATCCTAGAGCAACTACTAAGCAGGGAGCCTCGAGGAAAGATTGGACCTACACTTGAAGCAGTCAAGAGGGAAGGAGCTACTATGGGACTTATCTTAAACTTTAAATATACTTGACCTAGTCAATGCATGAAGGCTAATCCAAGAAGAAAGCATACCAGACTCACATCCTCTTAAATGAAGCCAACATGAGGCATCATTGATGTGTAAAGCTAAGTAAAGAAGGAAAGGAAGCAAACTTACATCCTCCAAAGCAAGAAGACACAGGTGACACACTAGCATGGTAAAGACATCACCAAGTGAGCTAATGAGGTCATTGGGGTTGTTATCTCAACTCAGAGTAGCTCAAGATAAAAGATATGTGTTTGTTTTATATGTTTGTGTGTAGTTTGTGTTTGTGTTGTGTCGATGAAGGATAGGATGCTACTCAAGTTCATTACACCTACCCTAAAAACATCATGACAGATTCACAAATAAGAATACTTTCAACATGGAAAAGATTGAATTCAAAATGGAATTTTCATTGATGATAATTATTTTCAAACATGATTTATAATATTTCTTAAGTAGAGCCCATTATTGGAACCATTGGGCACTCTCCTTATGATTAATAATCTGATAAGATCCTCCATGGTAGGGCTTTCTATGAAAAAAAGGGCCTTCCCAAGTGGGTTCAAACTTGCCTCCCATCTTAAGTTGGGGATGGACCAACTTATTATGAGCTTGAATAATTTTAGCTTTGTACAACTTGAGGTTTTAGCATGCCCGCAAAGCATCTCTCCAAACCTTTGATCTCTTCTAACAGAACTTGGTGTTCTCGCTATCGATCGTTACCCATAGCTATCCTTAGTGATGGGAGTTGGACTTCTAATGGTAGCGACCCATACACTAAAGAGAAACAAGTAGACAGAGTTAGAGTTCTATATGTGATGACATGGGCCCATAAGGTTTTAACTAACTGTTGATGCCACTATCGCTTGTTGTTGTCGAGTGTCTTCTTCAATATTTAGATAAGAGTTTTATTGAAGGCTTCTGCTAAGCCATTTACCCTTGGTAGTTGATGGTAGAATATCTCCAATCTATACTATGACTCCAGGCAAAGTTGTTGATCTCGGTGCTCTTGAATGCAGTACCATTATCAAATATAATAAATTGAGGCACACTAAACCTATATACGATATGGTTCGTAAAAATTGGAGAACATGCTGAGTTGTGACCTCTTTGAGTAAAATCATCTTCGCCCATTTAAAAAAGTAGTCAGTAACAACTAATACAAATTGATGACCCTTGAAAAAATAGGATCAATCAGATCTACTATGTCGGTATCCCAACACTCAAATGGCCATGAGGCCAATGTAGGATGTAGAATGTTGGGTGGTTGGTGGTGAATGTGACCACACGTATGTTATTGACATTGATGGCATCGCCTAGCCATATCCATGCAATCTTTGATCATCGACGGCTAGTAGTATCTCAATCTTTTGATCTTGGCTTTCATCTTCAGACCATATTGCTTGGCTCCACATAGTCCTGAGTGTACCTTGGTCACGATCATACAGGCTTCATGCTTGTATAAACAACTTAACCACATATGATCGAAAGATCGTCGATACAATACACCATCCACAAGACCATAGGAAAGTTCTCTCTACTTCATCTAATGGGCTTGGGACTTCTCTTGAGGTAGTTTTCCTTTATTTAGGTAATCCATGAATGGTTGCCTCTAATCTAACTCCTTGTCCTTCTTGGCAATGGCAACCTCCCCTTCAAGAGAGTACTTTTTGATGAGTTCAAATCAATAAAGGATAAGACTTATCTATATTTGACCTTTATTGATATGGACTCATCTTTCAGACATGCCAACTCTTTGGAAAGCTTGGCTAAAGCATACACTATGGTGTTCTCTCCTCGAGGAATCTTATAAATGGTAACCTCTGGGATTTGGGCCAACAACTCCATGGTGTACTTATCATAGTGATGGAGCTTCAGTTTATAACCTTATAGAACCCAATGATTTGGTTGATAACTAGTTGAGAATCCTTAAAGATGTTGATGTTCTGGATACTTAGAGTAATGGCTGACTCTAGACTGAAAATTAGAGCCTTATATTTGGCTTCATTGTTGGTACAAGGGTTGGATAGATGATATGAGAATCTCATCACATCACAGTCCAGAGTTAAGAGAACTATTCCTACCTCTAACTTTTCAAGAATAGTAGATTGTATTTCTTCTCCTCTTTAAAAGGAAGCTGCACCATCAAAGCACATCTCCCAACAGTGAATTCTAGTATCCCCTAAGTTCATGATTTATTCATCAAGGAGATCATCACTAAGTGGAGAGTCGTAGAAGTGGGTGTATGAAATCTAGCTTATCCTTTCACCGAGAGAGGGTTATAAAGGTAATGTCAAACTATAAAGGATCATGGATCATCATGTCAACTATCCGATAGCATCGTGTCATGAGTACAATAGTGGATTGATCCTAGAGATTAAGTTCCTTTTGAGGAAGCATGTAGTGCTTTTGGGATGCAAAGATTAAAGCTAGGCAATGCTTCTCAATGGGTGGATAATTAGCCTCAGAAGGGATTAGATGATGACTGAGGTAGTGGAGTGCATTTTCCATCCCTTTGTCATTGGCTTGGGCCAACAAAGCACCAAAGGAGTCATCTAACGCAATAGTGTAAAGTATGAGTGGCTTGCCTAGGATAGGCTATAGACTAGCACATCATCGTAATGCTTGATGTTCGGCATGCTCACACTTGTCATCCCACTTGAACTTGGTGTCCTTTTGACAAGTGAGAATGTAACATCTTCTTGAAAGTTGGATATAAAGCATCTTAGATATGCCAATTACCCTTGAATGATCTAAGTTGAGTTAAACTTTTAGGGGGTGGCATTTCTAATATCGCCTTGATATTCTATAGATCGATTTTGAATCGGTGTAAATAAAACCCAAGGAATTTCTAAAGCTACTCAATGCTCACTTCAGCGGGTTCATTTTGAGGTTAAATTATCTTAACTATTTGAAAACTACTTCAAGTCAAAGAGATGGTCTTCCTTTTCTCTACTTTTGATGATCAACATGATGATGAATGAATGAGTTCATCGAAGATTCGAGTCATAGCCCACTGGTATGTAGCAACAGCATTTTTAAGGCTAAAAGGCATGACCTTATAGCAATAAATTTTGATCAAGGTTTGAAAAGCAGTGTTTCTTTCATCTTCAAGAACCATCTTTAATTGGTTATATCCATATGAACCATCCATCAAAGAGAAGATCGTATAAGATGAGGCGATGTCCACCATCAGCTCTGGGATTGGTAGTGGAAATTTGTCTTTTGGACATGCCTTATTTAAATCCCTAAAATTGACCCATATGTGAATTTGGTCATTCTTTTTCTTAATTGGGATGATGCTGGCTAACCAGGGAGGGTAATGTTCTTCTCAAATGAAGCTAGCATCGATCAATTTCTTGACTTCAAAATGACACATTGTTCTATTCTAATCGCATCTAGGATCTTACTTGATAGGGTTAGCGTAGTCTCTATTAGTAATTTATGGACCGCTATTGTTAGAGCCAATCTGGGCATCTATTCATAACTCCATGCAAAGCTTAAACTTCAGTCAATAGCCTAACTAAGTCATTAGTTTCAATTTCATTCAACAAATAATTGATGTATGTCTGAATGGATCTTCTTATTCTAAGTTGATTTTCTTGAGCTCGTCGATGGTTGACTTGATCTCTTCTTTGAACTCTAGTAGTGCATCTTTGACTTTAAAATCATCTAAATCATCTGATGTTTCTAAGCACAACTCATATGAGTTAATGTGATTTGAAAAGAACCTATCAATTCCAAATGATTGGTGATGACTAAACAATAATCATCATCATTGACTGGACCCACTATACCGAATCTTAGTCCCGATCTTGATTGAGAGTTTTTGTGTCTATTCTTACATATTCTTTCGAAGTAATCTGACCTGTATTTTGACCAAGTATGTGGGATTAACCCTTTCTTTGCTAAATTATGAACACAAGGAAACTACCAATCAAAAGCTAATTCTAACAAATTTTTATATGAATCATCCTCAAGTTCTACAACAACTTCTTGACTTGAGGATGATGCTTCCAAAAAGAACCTCTAAGTCTTCACACTTGTGGATGACTTAGGGGTTTTCTTAACTACCGAACCCTCAACTTTTTGAAAGAAAAGTGGGGTTAGAGCTAAGGTTCCCAATTGATGCCTAACCTCACACTTAGATACATTTATGCTTTGCTTTGAGCCCAATCATCACTATCTGCTCAAGTGTCACCTCCAAGGGAATCTCACTGAGTGTGCTAACCATATAAGACTCATCTTATGAACTAGGTTCAAAGTCTATAGATAGTAGGTGTATTCTAGTAGGGGACATATCTTATTAGGTGGCCAAAAAAGTTTTACACCCCTAGGATCGCTGTTCTCTACATGGATGTTATGTCATCCCATGTTGAATGGAGCAATTGTGGGTGGAATCTAATGTCAGGCTCCACTTCCTCCTCCAAGTCTATTTTCACTCCATTTTGTTATCTTTTCATTTTCTCTTTTCTTTGCTTTTCATTTTCTCTTTCTTTTTCTTTTTCTTTTTATTTTTCTTTTATTTCTAAACTTTTTTTGTTTAGAATAGACTTGTTGATTTTGAGGAGGTAGTGTATCATCTCATCAAGACCTCATGACTGTAAATGGCTTGAGATCTCCTTTGACACAGTAGACAATACCACCTCTCATAAACTTTATACACTAATGTATTGAGGATGGAACTATATTATTCTCATGTATCCATGTTCTCCCAAGCAAAGCATTGAAAGATGTATCTGAGTCTATAATGTGAAACTTGGCTTCGGTCTTCCAATCATATATTTCCAAGGGCAAAACTATGGAGCCTAAGGCCTATTAACCTCACTTTTGGAGTGCAAATTTAATCTTCTCATCTTAGAATTAGATGTTTTCTAAACACTAAGACTTCCCTAATCATAAGACACTTCTAACAATTAGGTAAAAACTTAACCTAAGCCTAATGACTTAGAAGGGTTAACCATAGGATTATGCCTTAGGAATTAGGATAATCCACCTACCATACAACCCAAATCCAATCAATGTTCACCTTCTCAAACCAAACCTCAAGTTCAATTCAAACATCAAATTCAAATCCAAATCCAAACCCAAAATCCAAAACCAAATGATTGAAGCCCATAATCAAATCAAAACTTCAAACCCTTCTAAAGCCATATGACCTATCCCATGGACATAGCCAAATCTTAATATAAATCAATCCAAAATCAATTGATTTTCTCATAATCAATTTATATCTTTAATCATGTTTTTCAAATCATCAAAACTAAATCAAACTAAATCAAATTAAATCAAAACCCTTCCTAAGCCATATGACCTATCCATGGACTTAACCAAATCTTAAACCAAATAAATTCAAACTCAATTGATTTTCTCACAAATAAATAATATTTTCAATAATCTTCACAAATTTAAATGGAATATACATTTAAATCATCAAAATAAAATCAAACGAATCAAAATCCAAACTTACATGACCCAACTAGCCAAATTCCTTCATTCCAAACACAAATTCAATTTATTTTCTCAGGAATCAATCATACATTCAATTATATTCACAAAGATAAATTAAATCTACAATCATCAAGTCAAACCAAAATCAACCCAAGTCAAACCCAACTTAACCCTTTCACTTGAAATATTCAAATGAACCAAAACTCATTTGAACCCAAGCCAATTGCAATTAAATTTATATATCAATCCCAAATCTATATATAAACTCAACTAAATAAAACTCAACACAAAATTAAGTCAACTAAATACAAAGTGGCCAATTTAACCTATTTGAGCCAAGCTCTAATCCTACCCAAATTAGATTGAAGCAAGCCCATCAAATCCCCACATCATGATTGTTGATCACCCTAGGTTGATCAATTATCATAAATTAGGTCAAACAAAGTCAACTTAGTCATTTGACTAAGTCAACCCCTTAAAACATATGTACCTAAACTATTAAAATTGCAACCTAAGCCAAAACCCTTGAAACCAATCCAAATCAAAATTAATATTTGAATATGACTTGTCCTTCAATTGAGGCAAACCAAACCCACTTGGACCTCTTGACCCAAGTTGATCCAAATTGACCTAAAAGACCAAATTGGGTCAAATCAAAATATAAACCAAAATTGCAACCAATGATTAAAATTCATTCCAAATTAGTAGTTGAACTTGACCAAAGCCATGAGGAACATTGAACCCAATTACCTACTTGATTGATGTAAAGTTGGAAAACAAAACCAAATCCAAATTAAAAATCAAAGCCTACAATCATCTTCAATTAGTCAACTAAACCAACATCCAACCCAAGTCAATTTGGCCAATTTGGTCAAATTGGTCAGCTTAACCCATTTGACCCAAATGAATTCAAATGAGCCAAAATCAAATCTAAGTGAAACTAAACCAAAATAATTGAACCAAAACATCTGAAATGATCATTTGAACTTGACACAACCCTTAGTTTGACCCAATTTGATCAATTGGTCAACCTGACCCAACCTAACCCAATTTGACCAAAATTAGTCAATTTGAGCCAAACCTAACCAAATCAACTCCAACTAACTTGAAATTTAGGCTAACCGACTTTTGGCTCATTTCAAATCTTCCAAATCAAATTCAATGGTAAATGATCATTCTACCCTTGGGTCAAGGGCATCACATGAGACAAATCAACCATGTAAGTGGTCATTTCCATTTCTTAGCCACTTGGTAATCTCCCAATGGTCCACCTAGGCACTAGGACCTTTGCCCAACTTGAGTGGTTGGGTCAGCCATGACCCATGGGAGGTGAAATCACCTCACCCTCCCCATTTGAGCATTTGAAACCCATAGCTAGAAGACAAACCCTATCCTACCATCTGATCAAGATGGAGGGGGGTATACACCCCCTCATTTCCACTCAAACACACATAAAAATTATTCTTCAAGCCCGTGCTACCCAATACCAGCCGCTAGAGCCATTCCCTAAGCTCCCAAGCTCATTCCTCTATCAAAAAATTCCATTCCAGTCCATCCCAAAATAGTACACTTTGGTTTTCGACCTAACATTGCCATTTCTCCATCAAACTCAGATTTAGTTTGCACCTTCCACAGTCAGAAATCATCTCCCAAACTTCTCCGGCATCAGAGGTGGGACTTCACTCAAAGCCGAGCTCCAAATCATCGATTCATGGCCTTCATGTGAACATCGAGGAATTGATCCAATTGCTGCTCAATAGAGGTTCATCTCCACTAGATGAAGCTTCCTCAATCATTTGAGCCATCAGTCTTGAGCTCTGGTGAGGTATGCTTCCAAAACTGATCCGTAGCCAAAAATAGGTTGGATATTTTTGAAGAAAACTTGCATCTCGTGTGATTTTGACTGTTGGATCTCTTAAGATCGATGTCCTAAAGGTGTGGGATCCTTTTGGAGTTGATCTACGCTCGGGTAAGCTTAGATCAAGTAAGTAATGGTGAATAAGCTCCATTCTCCCTCACTGGCATGACGTTAGATCAGACACCGTCCATTTTAATTGATCAGAATGGACGGTCATGATTAGATTCGCTAGATCAATTTGATTTAATCATATTAAGCTATGGGATTAATCATAGTCATTCGATCTTAGATCAACAACTAGAATGTCCACTACATTGAGTGGATAAGTTTTAAGTAGCCAATCACACAACATTGCGTGAATTGACATGATCATAATGGCACCAATAGGATTAGGCTTAATTAATCATTTTTAATGGCTAAAACTTCTAAAAATCATAAAAAATCATAAAGAAATAAAAATGCAAATAAGTAATCATTTTAATGGTATTTTAGAGGAGAATTAATTAAAAATGATCTTAACTAATTTTGAACAATAATTAAGGTTCAATAGCAAAATTAATTAGCTTAATTACTTTTTAATTACTTGAGCAATTAATCCTAAATTTTATGGGTTAATTTAGTAGGATGACCTCTGCCTCCCATGATTTTCTTAGGATTTATTGCTCAATTAATTAAAAAGATTGACTAATTAAACCTTAACTACTATTTTAAGTTAATTAATGATTAATTAATCCCATGAATAGTAATAAATTGGTTAATTAAGTTTATTAATTATTTTTCAACAGTAAGTGAACTAAGGAATAGGGTTGGGAACACTTTCCCTAAGTTCATTTCCCTAAGAGTAAGTCTTCATCGCTGAATGTAACTCCTAAGATGTCCTTTGAGTGGCATGCCTCCTCCTTAGTAGTGGTCAGCTGAGCTAAGCATATCTATAGATCAAGTAAGGCCTTGATTAGAGATTCCCTCATCTATTTAGATAAGACAAGGGTGTCGTATATGCTTAACTTAGCTAGAAACTTTTTAAGGTGAGCTAGTACATTATAATCAACTCTGGCTTGGTCATCCAAAAATATCCATGAGTAGAGCTTCCTATGGAGGGGCTATCTGCTCACTGGAACTATTGACTTACTTACCCTTATCCTGAGGTGCTACCCTAAGAGGTAGAACTTTGCGATTGCATAGATTGACTTCAGTGACTTCTTGGAATGATGAGATTGTGAAAAGTTCTACCTTCTCATCAAGCATACCTATAGCTTCTTCCATGGGATCCTTAGAGTTAGTTGACTCCAAGTCAACCTCAAGAGGTGAACTTGATTGATTCAAAGAAGGATAGTCTAACTCTGAATAAGAAAAAAATAGGATTAGAACTACTCTATCTATTATTTTTATTTATACGAGAGCTTTCAATAGGAATAAAATAAAGAGGATTAGAAATAGATAATATATGAGTATAATCAGCCTTCTTCATTAATTTCTTTTTGGGTGGAAGTACATGATAGAAATCAAGTAAAGTAAGCAGAGTAAGGGATTTTGTTCCCTTATCCAGATACAATGCTCCTACCGGTAGAAGAGGAGCAAGCAGAAGAGGTGGTAGCTACAATGGTGGAGGGAGTACTAGACTCGAATGGTGGCTTTGCTACTAGACTATCCCGGGAAAGTATGGTGAGCTGCTACTGCTACTGGGCTATCACCCTCCCCGAGTTATCCTTTGCAACTAGGAAACCTTCCTTGGTGTTGGAGGTTTGAGCTACTTGCACACAAGAAAGCTTCTTGATCTTAGAAATGATCTTCTTAGAAATTGGGATAGGAGAGATATCCTAACCTTCTTTTTCTCTTAAGAGGATCACAAGTATCCCCAAGGATTACTCTAACAGAACTGGATGGTTATTCTAATAAGTATTCCTTAGGGATAACTATGGCTCCCAAATTATAGTTGCACTCAAGCTAGTCCTTAAAAGTGATACAATCCTCTAAGACATGGCCTAACATGTGGTGGTTGGGGCTAGGATCATCGCTCTTGCCCACTTCCTCTCGACCTCACAATGGTAACTAAAAGTCAAGTTTCTTTAAGAGATTCTTAAGATTTTTCTAACTACCTACCTCTTGAATGAATATGGCTTATTCAATCTATAGTAGAGGTGGAAAGTATCTACCTAGTGATGAATATGAATACCGCTACTAGGTAGGCTACTAAGGTGGTGGAAATTATCATTGTGGCAGCTACAGTGGTTGGTATGATGGCGAGGTGGTGGAAAAGGAGGTGGCAAAGAAGGTTGTTGAGCTCGTAGTCTCTCATACTACACTCTGGTGCTTCCCTCTATCCACTGACATAACTATCCCTGGCTTCTTCTCAAACACCTTCTGCGGCTTGGGCATAGATGATTTGTTGGGAAAGAGCAACTATTTGGCTTCCTTTTATAAGCTAGCTGCCTTATTGATTAATTTCTCAAATGTTTTGATGGTAAAGCCCTTAAGCATGAAGGTGATTGACTATGGATATTCTTGAGAAGAATCTCAATGGCATGTTGTTCAGACAGTTGTGGTTCACATTTCATGCTCAGGTTGCCACTTGAGAATGTAATCAACAAGGGACTAGTTGAGTTTCTATTTCTCTACAATGAGGTTGCCTACGGTCACCCTCTACTGAGCTCTAGCAAACCTCTTGATGAAGAGGTGCTCCAACTTAGGAAAATTCATCATCGAACCATTGGGCAGTTCGACGTACTAATCAAACGCAACAATTAATAGACTGCTAACAAAAGGGCGAGAAGAGCGCGTTCGCCCGGTGTTGCAATACCGACTTTAAAGTGTGCAATGTGTTATGTAGGTTCCTATCATCAAAGATCTTGAAGGATGGTGGCAAAAACCTAAATAAAATAAAAAAACTAAATAAAACCTAAAAATAAAAATAAATAAATAAAACCTAAACTAAAAAAAACTTAAACCTAAAATAAAATAAACATAAACCTAAACTAAAATAAACTAAACTAAAATAAATAAAATCTAAACCTAAACCTAAATTAAACTAAACCTAAACCCTAAACTAAATAAAATAAAATAAAATAAACTAAAAATAAAACTAAACCTAAACTACAAAATAATACCTAAAAATAACCTAAAATAACCTAAACCTAAAAAAAAATAAAATAAAACTAAACCTAAACCTAAACATAAGAAATAAATAAATAAACCAACAAGTAAAATAAAACTAAACTAAAAATAAACCTAAAACTAAAAAATAAACTAAACTAAATAAAAATAAAAATAAACTAAAATAAAATATAAAATAAAATAAACTAAAATAAATAAAAAATAAACTAAATAAACCTAAACCCTTTTACTTAATTTAAAATAAAATAATAAAATAATAAAATTAAATAAAACTCCCTCTAAACCCTACCTACTACCCACCCTAAACTACCTAAACACCTCCCACTACCCTAAACCCTATCCTAATCCTACCAAAACCACTGAGCCACCCTAAACCCTAACCTAAACCCTAAACCCTAAACCCTAAACCAAAACCCTAAAATAAAAACCTAAATAAAATATAAAATCTAATATAAAATAAAATAAAACTTAAAGCAAAATAATAAAATAAAATAAAATAAAACATAAACTAAAACCTAAACCTAAACCTAAACTTAAAAAGAAAATAAAATAAAAATAAAAACTAAACTAAACTAAAATAAATATAAACCTAAACTAAACTAAATAGAAAACCTAAATAAAATGAAAATTAACCCTAAAATAAAAATAAAATAAACTTAAAATAAAATAAAAAAACTAAATAAAAACCAAAACCTAAATAATAAAACTAAAAATAAAACCTAAACCCTAAACTAAAAAAAGCCTAAAATAAAAAAAATAAACCTAAACCTAAAATAAAATAAACTAAACTAAATAAATAAAACCTAAAATAAACTAAACCTAAACCTAAACCTAAATAAATAAAATAAACTAAAAATAAAATCTAAACCTAAATAAAATAAAACTTAAAAAAAAAACCTAAAAAAATAAAATGAAAACTTAAACTAAACCTAAAATAAAAATTAAACCTACACCTAAAAATAAAATAAAAATAAAACTCAACTAAACAAAAAAACCTAAACTAAAATAAATAAACTAAACTAAATAAAAATAAAAAATAAATCTTGATAAAAATAAAATTGCTAAAAAACTCTAAAAAAATAAATCTACAACCCACACCCTAAACCCTAAAAAACCCTAAACCCTAAACCCTAACTCTAAACCTTAAACCCTAAAAGCAAAAATGCTAATACTCTAAACCCAAAACCCTAAACCCTAAACCCCAAACCATAAACCTAAAGCTAAAGTAACTAAATAAATTAAAAAATAAACATAAACTGTAAAACTTAAGAAACCTAAACCCTAATAATGGGGAGAAACTTGATGGCAGGAACATCACCATCAACCAAGCTCAATCTAGATCTCATGGTGGAGGAGAAGACGGAGGTTGATGTTATCTCAATGATGGTGGGGATCTTGAGGTGGTGGTCGGAGCAATGGTGGTTATGTAGGCAAGAGGAGGGACGGAGGTTAAATCCATGGTGGTTGCGAAGGGTGAGATCTGGGATATGATAGTGGATCCCACTACTCGAGAGGCCAGGGTGGTTATGAAATGGAGAAAAATGGTTGTTTGATCACTACTTATGGAACTATATCTTTAGTAGAGAGGCGGTATAGTTATCTACGTTTTTTATTTGCTATGTGCTAATTTTTATTTATGTCATTGTCTGTCTTAGAAAACTTGGTGTGTTACTTGGTTGATGAAATCAAAAAGAATTATTGAATTGTTCTCTATTTAAAAAAAACCCAAAATCTAAACTAAAACCTAAACCTAAACCTAAAATTTAAACCCAAACCCTAAACCATAAAATAAAAAATAAAAATTTAAAAAACCTAACCAAACTAAACCTCTAAACCCCAAATCCAAATCCTAAAACCAAAACTAAACCACAACCCACTAAACTAAACCCTAAACCTAAACCCTACCCTAAAATACAAAACCTAGGCCAACCCTGAACTACCACAAAAAACCATACCTGTTCTATTCTAAACACAAAACCAAACCTAAATTGAACTAAATAAAGCATAAAAGTAAATAAATATACCTAAACCTAAAATATAATAATAAAATAAAATAAAATCTAAACTAAACTTAAACCTAAAAAATAAAGATAAATAAAATAACTTAACTAAAATAAAAAATTAAAACCTAAACTAAATAAAAAATCAATAAATCTAAATAAAAAAAACCAAAATAAAAAACTAAATGAAAATAAGATAAAATAAACCTAAAATAAAAAAATAAAATAAAGTAAAAAACCTAAAATAAAATAAACTAAAATAAATTAAAATAAAATAAACTAAACCTAAATAAATAAAATAAAATAAACTGACATAAACATAAAATGAACTAAAATAAATAAACCTAAAACTAAAATAAAACCTAAAATACCTAAAATAAAACTGAACTTAAAGCTAAAATAATAAAATTAAAGCCTTACCCTAAACCTAAAACAAAAAAAAATAAAACAAAAAAAAAAAATTAACCTAAACTAAAAAAAATAAACCTAAATTTAAAAAAAAATATAAACCTAAACCTAAACCTAAAAAATAAATAAAATTAAAACCTAAAAAAATAAACAAACCTTAAAAAAAAACTAAATAAAATTAAAAATAAAGCTAAATAAAAAAATAAAAATAAAATAAAAATAAATAAATAAACAATAAACTAAAAAATACCAAAACCTTTTACCTAATTTTAAAAAAAAAAATACTAAACCTTAAACCTTAAACCCTACACCTTAAATCCTAAACCCTAAAACTAACCCTAAACCCTAAACCCAAGACCTACAACCCTAAACCTACAACCCTAAACCATAAACCCTAAACCCTAAAATAAAAGGGTACTTTGGATAATTAACTAAATGAATTAATTCTCATACTAAAATAAGTGGATAAAAATTACTATAAGTATGAAAATTGATTCAAGATGAAATAAATGAACTAAACTCAAGTTTAAATGCAATGGATAAGGTTAAACTAAGTGCAAGTAATTAAATTATCCTAAAGAAATAATTTCATGAAAATTGGAAAATAATGCAAATTAAATATGGAAAAATATTTTAAAAATAAAAATAAATAAGATAAAATAATTTAGCAAATATATTCATTTTGTGAGCTTTATTTATTTTATTTTTAAAGTCCTATGAAAATTCTCAAACATACCACATCCAAAGCGATATGACTTTTAAGATTTAATGAAGCAAGTTAAGCATGAATTTCTTGAAATACTTGAAATAAATAATTATTAAATTTAAGAAAAATATATTTTTAATATATAAAATTTAAATTAATAATGATAATCATAATGATTAATATAAATAATTCATCATACAAGAAAATTTTAATTTTTTATTACAAAAGATTTGTTAACATCAAATCAAATGGTGAGAGATATAGAGTGTATTCTTAACAATCTCCGCCTATTTTATGATGACAAATTGATGTTAGCGTGAAGGGTAAAAGTTAAATTATAAAGATTTTTCACCCCATAAATAAATTCATATCTGATAAAATAAAATTATAATCAACATCATTTGTCATATTCTCCAACATTAATTTTTCTCTCCCTTAGATCTTCAAAAATTTAAAAAAACAAGTTGATTATATCAACAAATTTCTACCCCTTAATTAGTTCAAAAATTAAATTAAGCATGTGATGATAAAGATAAATAATAATTAACATGCTTGTTTAATATAAACCAATTTGTAATTTTTAAAAAATATGAAACTAACTTTGATTAGACATGTAAATGAAGGAAAATGTCATATGCGATGAAAATATAAAATTAAGCATAAGAAAAATACAAACATGTTTATAAAATAATTTTTTTTCATATTCTACAACGTTAATCAAAATGAATAATATTTTGAAAGTAATGATAACTTAAGATACCAACTAAAATTATCTTATCATCAAATCAAATGCAATTGTATCAAATGTTAAATTTAGAATAAAGGCTAAAATTATAGATTTTCATGAATAATGAAGATAGATATTACAAGCAAATTTATAATCATTCAAAATGATTCATAAAGCTAATTTATATTTGTTCCAATTTAATGCATAAAAGCTAATTTATGAATCATATCCATTTTTTAACATAAGCTAAGGCAAATTAATAATCATAAACTATACCAAGAAATGATGAGTTTCAAATTAAGCATATTGAGCTTGGATCACAAAACATATGCTTCATAATCTTGATAAAATCAATAAACTAACAAAAATCAAAATTTATTAAAGGGGCATATGAGATCAAATCAATTATAAAATTGTAAATATCAATTATGTAAAGCATATTATCTTCAAAACTATAAACTAATTATGTTTTTTGTTTTTATTTTTATGATATCTTTAAAAACATGTTTGTTTGATGTATTTTTTATGCTTTTTTTATTTTCAAAAACCAATAACATTATTTTTAAAAACACTTAAAACTGCTTTTAGATGTTTAGAGTGTTTTAAAAAGTAATAATAGCTATCAAATATGTTTTACTTTGAAACAAAATAAAAATATAAAACAAAAAATAAAAAATAGAAGTGATTCCAAATAGCCCCTTATTTTAAAGATTAAAGGATCTACATAGGGTAGCAACTAAATTTACTTATGAAGACTTTTAAAAAAATTAAAATTCAATCTAAAAAATTCATTGGTAAAATAATGTAAAACTCATAAATTATGAAAATATTATTCCAAAATAAGTCAAATAATATTTAAAATATGGATTTGATGTTATTTATAAAATTATTTTTAAATCATATTTTAAAATAACTCATTCATTAAATAAATAAATAAAATATGAAGCTTAACTAAAGTAGTTAGACATGAATGATACAGAACTAATCATAAGACCTAAATACATGTAAGGAAGGTATTAATGAATAATACAAAATATGTTACCTCATATTATTCCTTCTTGTATACTATTATAATTAAATGTTGCTTTGTATACGAATTAATGACTTGTCTTCACTAGTCTATTATGAAGACAATCCTATATAATCTCATTTCCTAGATTTTGGTATCCAAGAAATCTTGGATCTACTAACAATAGTACCCTACAAATATTTGAATAATAGATGATGGACAATGCAACTTAGTTTCCTTAGGAATCCAAATGCACAAAGATGAAGCATTTAATTATATTGATCTCCTAAATGAACAAACATATGAAACATGACCTTGCCTATAAAGTAAATATAACATAAGCAACCATACATAAATGAATTATAACTTCTAGGTTTAATTTTAAGAATAAACTAACATGCATGTTAGATGCACTAGAATTTAAAGTATGTGAATTTCATAAATATTGCTTGCATGACATGAATGGATCGAATGTAAAGCATGAGGGAAACTAAAAGTAGAATAAAAGATATGTCATTTAATTTACTTATAATATTAGTATTCTCTCCTTTTAAAATTTTAATCTCAATAAGGGTACTTTGGATAATTAAGAATAAATTAATTCTCATTCTAAAATAAATGGATAGAAATTATTATAAGTATGAAAATTGATTGAAGAAATAAATGAACTAAACTAAAGTTTAGATGTAATGGATAAGGCTAAACTAAGTGCAAGTAGTCAAATTATCCAGATAAAATAATTTCATGAAAATTGGAAAATAATGTAAATTAAATATGGCCAAACATTTTAAAAATCAAAATAAAATAAAATAAACTTAAACTAAATTAAACTAAATTAAAATAAATAAAACCTAAACCTAAACCTTAAACCTAAACTAAAAAGATAAAATAAATAAACCTAAACTAAAATAAAACCTAAAAAATAAACCTAAAATAAAACCCTAAATAAAAATAGCTAAAAACCTAAACTAAATAAAATAAAATTAAAATAAATAAATAAAACCTAAACCAAAATATAATGAAAAAATAAAATAAAATAAAAACTAAAACTAAAACCTAAAAAAGAAAATAAAATAAAAAATTAAACTAAAATAAAATAAAATTAATTAAAACCTAAACTAAACTAGAAAAATAAAAAACCTAAATATAATAAAAATTAAACTTAAGATAAAAATAAAATAAATCTGAAATAAAATAAAATAAAGCTAAATAAAAACCTAATCCTAAAAAATAAACTGAAAAATAAATTAAAAAATAAAACCTAAACACTAAACTAGAAAAACACCTAAACCTAAAATAAAAATAAAATAATCCTAAACCTAAACTAAGATAAACTAAACTAAACTAAATAAAACCTAAACCTAATATTAACTAAACCTAAACCTAAACATAAACTAAATAAAATAAAATAAACTAAAAATTAACCTAAGCCTAAACTATAAAATAAAACATAAAAATAAACTTAAAATAAAAACCTAAAACCTATACTTAAAAAAATAAAATAAAAACCTAAACCTAAATAAAAATTAAAAAATAAACCAATCTTAAAAATAAAAAATAAAATAAAACTCAGCAAAAAGAAACCTAAACTACTAAAATAAACTAAAATAAAAACCTCAACTAAAAAAACTAATCTAAGTAAAATAAAAAAATCTTTAAAAATTAAAAAAATAAAATATAAAATAAATTAAAATAAACTAAATAAACTTTAACTCATGTTAAATCTTTAAAAGAAAATATAAATAAACCCTAAATCTAAATAAAACTAAACTAACCATAATCATCCTAAATGACCCTAAACAAACTATCTGAGCCCTCCTAAACCTACCAACTAAACCTAATAACCCAAATGATAAACTCTGTAAAAAAAAAAAACACTGAGCCATCTAATAAAATGACCTGAGGCCCTAAACTAAAACCTACTACCACTGATAAAACTGACTCTACTAAAATCTAAAGCATAAACCCACTCTAAACTCTAATAAACCCTAAACCTAAATCCTAAACCTAAATCCCACCCTAAACCTAGTAATGAATTAAAAAAAACCAAAACCTAAGAATAAACATAAATCGCCAACTTCTAGATACTATAACTATAAATGGTGGTATCTAGAGGTGCTAGTGGATAAAAAGGTGGTGAGCTATGGTGGTTATGGAGGTAAAAAGGTTAACATGGTGGTGTCGGAGGGAGAGATAAGTGGATCCTACCAGATAGCCTGGTTCTAATAAAATAGAAATTGAAGAATAAAATCCAATATCTCATGGAAACTAGAATTCTAATATGTATTTTACCTAATATTTATCCATGTCATAAATCTTAAAACTTGGTGTGTTACTTGGTTCTAAAAAAAAGAAGAAACATTGAATCATTTGTTCTAAAAAGAAAAAAAACTAAAACCCTAAAATATAAAACCTAAAAACCCTAAAACCTAAACTAAACTAAACCTAAAAATAAAAAAATAAAACTAAACTAAACTAAATAATTATTAATAACCTAAACTAAATAAATAAATATAAAACTAAACTAACTAAAAAGAAAATAAAATATAAAAAACTAAACTAATTAAATATAAAAAACAAATTTATAAAATAAAAACATAAAATAAAAAACTAAACCTAAAAATAAAACTAAGTAAAACTAAACCTAAAAATAACTTAAAAATAAACCTAAAAATAAATAAAATACCTAAACCCTAAACTAAAAAAAACCTAAACTAATTAAATAAATACTAAAATAAATAAACTAAATAAAATAAACATATAAAATAAACTAAAAATATACCTAAACCTAAAACAAAATAAAATAAAAAACATATAAAAACTAAACTTAAATAAATAAATAAACTAAAAAATAAATAAACTTAAAATAAATATAAACTAAAAAACTTTAAAATAAATTAAAATAAAATACCTAAATAAAATAAATAAAACCTAAAAATAAAATAAACAAAAAACTAAATAAAAATAAAAAATAAATCTAAATAAAATAAATTAAACTAAAATAAAAATAAAACTAAATAAACTTAAAAGTTTATTTAATTTAAAAAAAAAATAAATATAAATATAAATAAAATAAACCTTAAACCCTAAACCTTTAAAATAAACATTAAAACTAAACTCTAAATCAGGCTTAAACACTAAACCTAAACCCAAAACCCTAAACCCTAAAACCTAAATAAAGCTAAACTAAATTAAACCAAAGAAATAAAAAATTAAATAACATAAACCTAAATAAAATAAACATAAATAAAATAAACCTAAACCTAAACTAAACTTATTTAAAACCTAAACATAAAAATATAATAAATAAATAAAAAACCTAAATAAACAAAATTAAATTAAACCTAAAATAAAACTAAATAAAATAAAAGTAAAATAAACCTAAAATAAAATAAAATAAAATAAAACTAAATAAAACCTAAATAAAAAAATAAACCTAAAAAAAAATAAAAAATACTTTAAAAAAAATTTAAACCTAAACTAAAAAAAACCTAAACCTAAATAAATGAAATAAAATAAACCTAAACTAAAATAAATAAAACCTAAACCTACACCTAAACCCTAAACAAAAAAAATAAACTAAAAATAAACCTAAAACTAAAAATTAAACCTAAAACATAAAAAAAACCTAAACCTAAATAAAATACCTAAACCTAAAAAATAAAATAAATATTAAACTAAATTACAAAATAAGCATAAACCTAAACCTAAACTTAAAAAATAAACTATAATAAAAAACCTAAACTAAAATAAATAAACATAAAATAAATAAACTAAATAAAATAAATTAAATAAATAAACTTAAATAAAAATAAAAAAACAAAATAAACTAAAATAAATAAAAAATAAACTTTCTCTTCTCCTTAAATCAAATCAAATCCATACAATTAATAAAGATGCTTTGTTTTGCTTTAAATAATCTTATTTGATTTGAATGTCCTTAGAACTAGTTTGGTTGAATGAATCACTAAATATTTGATTGTCCTCTTTCCAATCATGTTAAATTTAGTATGTCATTTGAATTATTGCATCCATCTTTCAAAATCAAGTAAAATAAAATGGATTTCCATGTAAGCTTAATGTTGATTTTATTTAATATATGTGCCTATTATGACTATTAAATCCAAAATATATTTTTCAAAAACTTATAAATGAATAATAATATCGTTATGATGCTATAAATACATAAGAAATGCATGTTCTTATAGCTTAAGTGTATGAATGTTGAGTTCTCTTTTCTTTATTCATGTGTTGATTTATATAAGCTTATCCCAGGAACTCGAGGCTTTAGCTAGCCCGAAAGAGGTCATTTGATTACCTCACTTCCCTAGTTTAACAACATCACATACCCATTTGATTTCATTCATATGTATTTCAACATTAGAATTTGGATAGAGCTTTAATTCATATATATAAATGATTCAATCAAACAAAATATACAATCTTTGCATGATTTTCTTTTGCCTCATTTATGTATACATCCATGTGTGTCAAGAAAAAAGCAAGTATAGTCTTGAAATCTTTACAAGGCTTTAGTTAGCAAGGAGGTCATTTGATTACCACTTTTGCTAACCCTATATCTTTGTACATGTATATATATGTGATTAGTGAATGAAAATCCCATTTTACATTAAAATTGCATGCATTCATAATTGACTAAGTGGTTGAATTAATTAGCCATATGATTTGGAGCCTACTTCCTATGTTCATGTATAATTTACATATGTTTGAGCTAACTAAGGCTTTAGCTAGCTAAGGAGGTCATTTGATTACCTTACTTCCCTGATTTAACAATGACACATACTATTTAGTTTCATTCTTATGTCCTTGTATAAGAATTTGGATAAAGTTTTAAATTAATATGTTTAAATAATTCAATCAATTAAAATATAAATTCTAAACATACACATACATTCATCATTTAAGTGTGCTAAAATATGTTACATGTATAGATACACTTAGGATTAAATCATATGCATATTACATGTGATGGAAAGGAATGATTTAATATGTGTCATGTATAATAATTCAATTAAATTAATCTTAAGATGCCTTTTATTTTGAATAGTATTATTTTAACTGAACCTAAACTTAGGATTAATTAAATAATTTAATAAGCCATTCATTAAAGAGAACTAAATCAAATTAATATACATTAGAAAGTGACTTAATGTAGGGATGAAAGAGGGCAATCCTTTTTTTCCTCTCTTTATAACACTTAGTTGCTAAGTGTAATTAAATGAAAAAAAGATAAATTAAAATATCAATTAAACTACTTCAAGTGAAATCAACCTTTCATGTTAAATTGAATCCTTCAACACTTAGAAAATACAACACTAATGCCTAGCAAGACTTAACAATAATACACATTAGAATTAAGCCACCACTTCTAGCTTTAAGTTAATGGTGTATGATGTATGTGTTTTATGATGTGTTGTTTTAGATTGGATGTTTGGGTGTATGCTTCATAGACTAGATGATAGACCAATATTAGCCTAATCATGTTTTCTATAGGGGATTATGCCTAAGGGATGCTTAAAAGTAAATGTGAATGCTATTTTTGTAGTTTTCTTAAATTCTTAAACATAATCCAAGTTAGGACAGGTGGGCTTAGTTGGATAATTTATTCTCTCTTGTGGAGGTAAACCCTTATGTCCACCTTTCACTTAGATTTAGGTCGTGCTTTAGTGTGTACTAAAGCTCCCTAGATTTAAGATTCGAGGTGGCTATTTCCTTTGGGCTATGAGCATAAATCCCCACCTCTTAGGCATTCCCATAACATTGTGCTGGTGGATTATAAGCCTTAGTAATCTAATTAAATTTCAACTCAAGACATATAATGTAAAGAGGCGGTTATGCTCCGACGTCCCTGGGAGTAAGTCTTCATCACTGAATGTAACTCCTTATTTGTCTTTCAACTGGCATGCCTCTTATTTAATAGTGGTCAGAGCTGGCATATCTCTAGATCAATGTCTTGATTAGAGATTCATCTCTTTGGATAAGATAAGGGCACCGTATATGGTTAACTTAGCTAGAAACTTTCTAAGGTGAGCTAAGACATTGTAATCAACTCTAGCTTAGTCCACAAGCATATCCACGGGTGGAGCATCCTATGAAGTACTCACTAGAACCAATGACTTGCTTACCTTTATGTGCTACCCTAGGAGTAGAACTTTGCCACTATGTAAGAACTTTAGTGACTTCTTGGAATGATCTCTGAAAAGTACCACTTCTTATCGAGCATACCTAGCTTCTTCTATGAGATCCTCAGTGGTTGACTCCAAGTCAATATCAAGAGGTGAACGATTGATTGAATAGGATAGTCGACTCAATCGAGAATGGAAAGGATCAAAACTACTATATTTTTTATATAAACTCAAAGAGCTTTTAATAGAATAAAATCAGAGCATAAGAAGTAGACAATATATGAGTGAATCAACTTTCTTCATTAATTTCTTTGGGTGAAGGTACATGATAAATCAAGTAAAGTAAATTAAGGGATTTAGTGCCCTTATCCATAAATACAATGCTTACGCTTAGAGAGGAGCTAGAAGAGCTTAGCTACAAGTGGAGGAGTGGGACTTGAGCGGTGGCTATAATGGACTATCTGCAAGTATGGGAGGCTTGATGCTATTAGGTCATCCCAGTTATCCTTTACTAACAAAACTTCCTCATGTTGGAGGTTTAAGCTACTTGAGACACACAAGGAAAATTGATCTTAGAAATGATCTTCATGAGGTTAGATAGGAGATATCTAACCTTCTTTGGTCTTAAGAGAACAAGTAGCCCCAAGGATTACTAATAGAACTAGGGGTTATTCTTAAATATTCATTAGGATAACTATACCAACTTATATCATGCTAGTCCTTAAAAGTGATACAATCCTAGACATGGCTTAACATGTGGTAAGGGAAATAACTAAGATCATCACTTTTACACATCCTTTAATCTTAGCCTCTAGTAACTAAAGTCAAGTTTCTTTAAGAGATTCTTAAAGATTTTCCTAACTACCTCCCTCTTGAATGAATATGCTTATTCAATCTATCCACAAGAGTAGGTGGAAAGTAGCTACTGATGGATATGAATATCACTAGAGGCTATTGAGGTGGTGAAAATGGTCATTGTGTGGCTCTGTGGTGGCTGGTATGATGGTCAAGTGGTGGAAGAGGAGGTAGCAAGGAGGCTAGCTCGGTCTCATATTGAACTCTAGTTGGATGCTTCCTTGTGTCCTGGCATCCTGCTTCTCCTCAAACACCTTTTGCAGCTTGGCCTAGATGATTGGTCAGGAAAGGCCAACTATTTAGCTTCCTCTTGTAGGCTAGCCGCCTTGTTGATTAATTTCTTGAATGTTTTGATGGAAAAGTCTTTAAGCATGAAGGTGACCGGGCCATGGATATTCTTGAGAAGAATCTCAATAGCATGTTTAATGTGGTTTGCATTTCATGCTCTGCCACCGAGAATGTAATCTACAAGGGACTCATTGATTTTTTGTTTCTCTGGAGGTGCTGATCACCCTTGTTGAGCTCGCAAACCTCTTCATGAAGAGGTGCTCTAACTTAACAAAAGTCTTCAACTGCTCTTTAATGTACCAATCAAATGCAACACCTGATAGACTATTAATGAAAAGGAGGAAGAGGACTACATTGCTGCCACCGGTGTTGCAATAGCCAGCTCTAAAGTGTGCAATGTGTTATCGTGGGTTCCTACTACCATCTTTATCTAGAAGGATGGTGGTAGAAAACCCTAAATAAAATAAAATTTAAATAATAACCTAAACCTAAAAATAAACCTAAAAGTAAAACCTAAAACTAAATAATAATAAAAACTAAACCCTAAATTAAAAAGAAAAAAACCTAAACCTAAAATAAACAAAATAAAATAAATATAAACCTAAAAATAAATAAAACCTAAACCTAAACTAAAATAAACTAAACTACACCATAAACTAAATAAAATAAAATAAACTAAAATAAACCTTAATAAATAAAACCTAAACCCTAAACTAAAAAAAACCAAACCTAAAATAAAAATAAAATAAACTAAACCTAAACTAAAATAAATCTAAACTAATAATAAATACTAAATAAAATAAAATAAAGTAAAATCTAAACCTGCAAAAAAACCTATAAAAATAAAACCTAATACTTTCTAATAAAAATAAAATCTAAACATCCTAAAACCTAAACATAAAATAAAAATAAAAAAATACTAAATACAACCAACCTAAACCTAAAATAAACAATTAAAAACCTAAACTAAATAAATACTAAATAAAACCTAGAAAATAAATAAACTAAAGCCTAAACCTTGTTTGCTTAATTTAAACCCTAAAATAAACCTAATCCTAAATCTAATGACCCTAAATCCTAATTAACCCTAAACCTGACCATAAACCCTAAACCCCACAATAATAAACCTAAATAATAAATAAATGTAAAATAAAATAAAATAAAATACTAAATAAAATCTTACCTAAAAAATAAACCTAAAATAAATAAATAAACCTAAACCCTACTAAAACCTAAACCTAAAAAAAATAAACAAAAACATAAACCTAAACCTAGTAAATAAACTTCTACCTAAACTAAACCTAAAATAAACTAAACACCTAAACCTAAATAAAATAAAATAAAATAAACTAAAATAAACTTAAACCTAAACTAAAAATAAAATAAACCTAAATAAACCTAAAAACCTAAAATAAAAATAAACTAAACCAAAACCTAAATAAAATAAACCTAAAATAAAATAAAATAAACTCAACTAAAAATAAACCTAAACATAAAAATAAACTAAAATAAAAACCTAAACTAAAATATAAACTAAATAAAATAAAATAAATAAAACCTAAATAATTAAAATAAAATAAACAAAATAAATAAAAATAAATAAAAATACCTAAACCTACTGGTTTGTATTTAAAAAAAGATCCTACCACACCCTAAAAACTGACTAACCACTAAAACCTAAACTGACACTAAACCCTACCACACCCTACCCTCCACTAAACCTAAACCTACCCCAAAACCCCCCAACCCTGGGCCCTCCTAACCAAACTAAACCTCTACTGAGCCACAACCTACCACCCCAAACTCTGACCATAACCATATACTACTTAATAAACCTGTATCCCACCTAAACCCCTAAATCTCTAACCATAAACCCTAAACTAACCTCCACTAAACTACCTGGCTAGAATGAGCACTTGGCCCTAACATCCTCTAGATCTTGGCGGTGGAGGCAAGGCACATTATCATAGTGGTGGGAGATCTAGAGGTGCTAGTGGATATGGAGGTGGTGGAGTAGTGGTGGTGAGGAGAGATCAGATATGATGGTGGATCATGCTACTCAGGAGGTTGAGGTGGTTCTGATCAAAATTGGTGAAACTAAAGAACAACCAATCTGATCTACTGCTTATGGAACTATGTCTTTACAGTAGAGACAATTCTACTTATCTAGGATTTTTGATTTGCTCTATGGGTGCTCATTTTTTATGTATGTCGTTGCTTGTGTCTAAACTGGTGCTACTTGGTTGATGAAATCAAAGAATAAATGTTGAATCTAAATTTATTCTCTATTAAAAAATTTAAACCCTACCTAAACTAAACTAAAACTTAAACCCAAACCTAAAATAAAACCCTAAAAACTAAACCCTAAACCCACAAACCCTAAAACTAAAAACCTAAATCTAAACTAAATAAAATAAAAATAAAATAAATAAAACCTAAACTAAACAAAATAAATAAAATAAAATAAAATATAAACTAAAACCTACACCTAAACCAAAAAATAAAATAAAATAAATAAAAAAACTAAAATAAAGAAATAAAAAACTAAAACTAAAAAATAAACCTAAATTAAAATAAACTAAATAAACCTAAAACATAAACCTAAAAAATAAATAAAAATAAAACCCTAAACTAAAAGAAACAAAATAAAAGATAAAATAAACCTAAACTAAACTAAATAAACTAAACTAAAATAAAACCTATAAACTAAAATAAACTAAACCAAAATCTAAACCTAAACTAAATAAAATAAAATAAACTAAAAATAAATCTAAATAAAATAAAATAAACCTAAAATAAACCTAAAATAAAAACCTAAAATAAAATAAAATCTTAAACATAAACCTAAAATAAAATAAAACTAAACTAAAAATAAAATAAAATAAACTCATTACTAAACCTAAAATAAACTAAAATAAACCTAAACTAAATAAAACCTAAAATAAACTAAACTAAAAAACCTAAATAAAAAAATAAACTCACAAATAAAACTAAATAAAAACATAAACCTCTGGTTTGCTTATTTAAAACTAAACCTAAAACTAACCCAAACCTAATACTAAACCCAAACTACCTAACCTTTCTACCTATACCCTAAATCTAAAGCCTAAACCTTAAACCCTACCATCCTAAACCCCAAATCCTCCCTAAACCCTAAAACCCTACCAAATAAAACTAAACCCTACCACACTAAACCTAAACCCAACCCTAAACCCTAAACCCTAAACCCTAAGCACAAATTCCTAAACTAACCATAAACCCTAAACCCTAAACTAACCTTAAACCCTAAGAATGGACAAAACCTTGATGGTAGGAACATCACTGTCAACTAGGCTCAGTCTAGATCTAGTGGTGGAGGCAAAGGCAGAGGCAGCAGTTATCGTAGTGGTGGTGGGGAATCTGGAGGTGCTGGTTGATATGGAGGTGGTGGTCGGAGCAATGGTGGTTATAAAGGCAGGAGGATCAATATAAATTACAGCCGTGGTGGAAGCAAAGGGAGAGATTGGGGATATGATGGCAGATCCCACTACTCAAGAGGGTGGTTTAGGGAATTAAGCGAAGAATGATCGATCCGATCAGGTGTCTATGGAACTGTGTCTTTATAATCAAGATGGTTCTACTTATTTACAATTTTTGATTTGCTCTATGGGTTTTGATCTATTCCATCACTTGTGTCTTAGAAAATGTGGGGTGCTACTAGGTTTACAAAATCAAAAAGAATAAATGTTGAATCTCAATTTGTTCTCCACTAAAAAAAACTTAAACTCTGAATCCTAAACCCGAAACCCTAAATCGTAAATTAAAACTTAAACCATTAACAGAAAACCTAAACCTTAAAAACTAAATCTTAAGAAACCTAAACCCTAAACACTAAACCCTAAACTGAACCTAAACCTATACTAAACCTTAAAACCCAAAACCCAAAACCATAAACCCTAAACCCTAAAACATACAACCCTAAACCCTAAAACCTAAAGCCAAAATCCTAAACTCTAAACTAACCTTAAACCCTAAACTAATGCTAAACGCTAAACCTTAAACCATAAAATAACCCTAAACCCTAACCCTAAACCCAAAACCATAAACCTTGAATAAATATGTCATTAGGAGTATATCTAAAGAATGACCTAATCCTAGCATAGTTATGGTGGCTAAAGAAAATGTCTTCAAGAGACTTTCCCTTGAAGAGATTTGAATTCTAAATCCTAACCCTAAATCATATTATATTACCATATATTATAGTGTAATGTAGCATCATATATTTGAGCATGTAGTGATATGTTTTGGATGTTATAAGATGTTTTGAAATGTTTTAGTATATTATGGTATTGTGCTATAGTCTATATTAATATAAATCATAAAAAAATTAATTTAATAAATCAGATGATGAAATTTGTTAAATTTGAAGTGGGAATTAGGTTGTAGTACCAAAGGTGTGCTATGTAGTATAAAAGTAAGATTTTATGCTCAAATATAGTATATATATATATCATAAATTGAGCTTACACTAATGTTATTTATAAAAATGTTGATTTAGACTTTAAAATGGTGGAATTTTGCCAAATTCATAATTGGTAGAGCATGGCATCACAATATATTGTTTCAATTTAAAATATGTAAGTGATACGACTAAAATATATATATTTTTTATTATTTAGATCAATTTTATAATTTTTTATCTTAAGCAATCCTTTGTGATGTGATATGCAATATAATATAATGTAATATGTTATAGTGTATTATAATATAGGATGCCATAACATAGTGTAGCTTCATGCATTATAGTATACTATTGTGTATTACTACTTATTGTTTAGCATATTTTAGTTTGTTATAGTATGATGTAGTAGAGTATAATTCATAAAAATATTGATTTGGCGAGATAATGGAATTTGTCCAAAACTAAGGTAAGCTTTAGGGAACATCATTGGGGGTGTGCTATGGTGTGTCATTTAATCAAAAGAATGGAATTCTGCATCCAAAATATATGTTCATTTTTTAGCTAAATTTTATAAATTTTTTGTTTAAAGTGATTGATTTTAAGGCATAATGTAAGATAATATATTATATGAAAGCATATTAAAATATAATGTACATAACAATATAACTTCACTTTTATAAGAATGTGGTGGTGTGTTACTAAATGTTACTGTACATTTTAGTATATTTTACTTTTGTTATAATACATTGGGTCAAAAACTCACAAAATATGTTAATTTGAAGGTTGAGATGGAAGAATTTAGCCTAATTCACTACCCACACCAAGAAGCAACACCAAAATTATGCTATTTTGTACAATTTCTAATAGAAAAATAACAATTTTACATCCAAAATGAACATTATTCATATTTTGAGAAAATTTTGTTTTTTGTTCCTTTTAAGTGATTTTAAAAGAAGAGTAATGTTAAAACAATATATTATATTATAGTAAATTATAATATAACATCATATATTATAAAATAATATAGCGTGTTAATTCACACTATAATATGTTTAGCATGATATTATATAATTAGTTTGAGCTTGCACCCTCATAAATCATAAAATGTTAATTAGAATGTTAAGATGATGTAATTTAAATGAATACATTGTTAGGCTTTTGGTTGAAATATTAAAGGTGTGCATAAGAGAAGAAATAAGATTTGATGAGAATTCCATGTGAAGGACATGGAGGGAGATCCAAATGATGATGTGACATGTGAGGGTCTATGTCAAGGGAATAGAGGAAGAAAATTTGTTGGGGATAAGGTTTGAATTTGATTTTATTATATGATTTATGGAAAGAAGATCCACTTGGAATAAGAATCTATAATCCATCAAGGATTATGATAGAATTGACTTTAATTTATTTTATTTTAATTGATGTGGAGCATGCGCTAGAGATATCTCGAGTCCACTAGGGATTGGGTATATGAACCTTCCACTAGAAAAGCAAGTTTGGTATACTAGGGATTAGATTTGAATTTGATTTATGGATTTATTTGAGGATGTATCTGCTGGGGATAAGAGTTTGATTGGATTTCTTTGATTTAGACTCTACTGTAGGAGTTGGTTTAATTTGGCTCCACTAGGTAGGTTGGTATTGAATTTGATTTGTTTGCTTGACCTATTTATTTTTGATTTGGGGCTCCATTAGGGAGAAGGGTGTGATTTAGCTCCACTGGGGTAAATTAGATTTGGTTTAATTTAATCTAAGTTAATGTATGGACCATGTTGGTGTGTAATGGATCTAGTGAGATGATGATATATCATCCTTGACCTACCTTAGGTTTACAAATCCAAAGGGATAGTCTACCAGTTGTAGGGTAGAACTAAACAACCTAAGGGGTTACCTTTTGGTGTGCAATGGCTGTGCTAAGAAGAAGGCATAGCAACTTACATCTTTCAAAGCGAGGAACAACTGTTGGAGTGACCTATTGGATGCACAACAAATTGAACCTAACCTAGGGTGACTACTGAGTAAATGTCGATGGCGACTTATGTCAACTCAAAAATAGTTAAGATTAATTTTATCTTAGTTTCATGTGATTTGATATGGTTTGTTTGGTTTAGTTTGATTTTGAATTAAGGGAATATCCACTAGGGATGTGAGCTCGGTCAAATTTGATAGATTTAATTTATGGACCATGTGGGTGTGCAAGGGACCAGAGAAGGCTCGGACTTGTCCTTTCTCAGATTTGCAAATCCAAAGGGATACTCTAGTGGCCATGGGGTAGAGCAAGCCAACCTAAGGGGTTTCCTTTTGGTGTGCAACGACTATGCTAGAAAAGGTGTAGTAGACTTATATCTTCTAAAGTAGGGAACAATCAGGGGATTGAAGCAACAAATCAAACCCGACTTAGGGGTGACTCTTGAGTGAATGAGGGGACTTATATCAACTCAAGAGTAGTCAGCGATTCTTGTAGGAGTTTTGTTGACCTTGCCTAAAGATAGGATACGCTTGGGAAAGGTACCATTAGGTGTCCTCTAATCCACAAGTGAATATATATTTTGTTTATATATTTGGGGACCTGTTGGTGTGCGGTGACCACCGAGAAGGGGCTATGTCGGCCTTGACCTATCTCAAATTTACTAGATCAAGGAGAATCACACATCACAAGAAGATTCTCCAACTACAAGGTGGTTACTAGGAAAATGGAATCCAATCGATAAAGTAAGTGTCAAAATGGGGTCACAAAAGGATGTGATCCAAACATAATGCCCATAGGGAGGTGCTACTAAGTGTTATCACGAGTCATGGAAAGAAAACCTATATGTTGGCCAACTCAAGGAGAAAGCATAGTAGACTTACATTTTTCATAGTGGTGTATCCTAAGGTGAGAACCAACCAACCTAAGGTGTATCCATGCATGAGTGGTGTATCCATCCATCAAGATATAAGTGAGAACCAACAACCTAAGGTGCCCATCTGTGCAATGATCAATGGAAAGAAAGCATGTAGGCTTACAACTTTCCAAGATGACATTGGGATAATCATCATGGAGATAGATGCTATCGACCTAGGAGACTAAGCGGGGATAAGGAAGGATTAGACCACTTGAAGAAGTTAGAGGGAAGGAGCTAGTTATCCTAAACCTTAAATATACTAGACCTAGTCGCATGAAGGTTAATCAAGAAATGGACTCACATCCTCTTAAATGAGCCAACATGAGGGTAGCTATACCATGTAAGGCTACCAAACAAACAAGGCACTCATTGATGTGGCAGACAAGTAAGGAAAGGAAAGTGGCTTACATCCTCCAAAGTAGAAGACCATTGGGGTGACACACTAGCGGGTATACGTTAGCCGACTTAGACGATTCTTGAGTGGCCGCATTGGGGTGTTATCTCTCGAGTAGCCCAAGAAAAAGATATGTGTTTATTTTATATGTTTGTGTAGTTTGTGTTTGTGTTGTGTCAATGAAGGATAGGATGCTGGGTTCTTTACACCTACCTAAACACATGGCAAATTCACAAATAAAATACTTTCAACATGGAAGAGATTGAATTGAAATGGAATTTTCATTGATGATAATTATTTTCAAACATGATTTATAATATTTCTTTAAGTAGCCCATTGATTGGAAACATTGCTCTCCTTATGATTAATAGGTATAAGATCCTCCTTGGTAGGCCTTCTCTATGGTAAAAGACCCAAGTGGGTTCAAACTTGCCTCCCATCTTATGAGCAATAATCGGGTCTCCTTAGAACTAAAATAAGCTCTCTTAGAAGAGCTTTAGGATGGAATAACTTATTGTGAGCTTGAATCATTTTAGCTTTGTACAACTCAAGGTTTTGGCATGTAGGTGCCTCACCTCCAAACCTTCAAGCTCTTCTAACTTCTGCAACTTTTATTGTGATCTTGCTACCCACATTATCTTTAGTGATGGGTGTTGGACTTAATGGTAGAATGGCTTGGACCCATACACTAAGAATAAAAGTGAGTTGGATTCTATATGTGTGTAGGATAAAGCTTCAACTAACAACTCATACTGCTATATTGTTTGAGTTTCTTCTTTAGTTTTGGATGAGAGTTTTGTTAAAACTTACGTTAAGCCATTTTCCCTCAAGTAGTTGATGGTAGAATATCCAATCTATGTTGTCTTGAGGTAAAGTTGTTGATCTTTGGTGCTCTTGAATGCGACATTATCGATATAATTTATCAAGCACTCAACCTATATATGATATGGTTCCTAAAAAATGAGCACATCTTGTGTGACCTCTGGCGGAATACCTTCACCCATTTGAAAAGTTAGCGGTAATAGATGACCCTTGGAAGAACAAGGAACAATCAGACCCACTATGATGGTACCCCAACACTCGAATGGCCATCAGGCCAATGTAGGATGTAGAATGTTGGGTGGTTGGTGTAGGACCACACCGTGTATTTTACATTGGTGGCAACACCTAGCCGTATCCATGAAATCTTTGATCATCGATAACTAGTTGTATCTTACTCTCTTGATCTTGACTTTCATCTTTGGATCTGATTGGTAGGCTCCACATAATCCTGAGTGTGCCTTGATCATGATCTTACGAGCTTCATCCTTGTCTAAATAATATATCCACATATGATTGAAATATTGTTGGTACAAGAGCATAGGAAAGTGCTCTCTTCATCTGATGGGATTGAGACTTCTCTTGGGGTAGTTTCCTTTATTTAGGTAATCCATGGATGGTTCTCCAATCAAACTCCTCATCCTTCTTGGCAATGGCAACCTCCCTTCAAGAGAGTACTTTTGATGAGTTCAATATCAATAAGGATAAGACTTATCTATTTTGGACCTTTATTGATATGGACTCATCCTCAAAATCCCCAACTCCTTGGCAAGCTTGGCTACATACGCTACGATGTTCTCCTCAGGAATCTTATAAATGGTAACCTCTAATTTGGGCCAACAACTCATGGTGTACTTGTGGTAGTGATGGAGCTTGGGCTTTATAACCTTATAGGACCCGGGATTTGGTTGATAACTAGCTGAATCCGAAGATGTTGATGTTCTGATGCTTAGAGTAATGCTAACTCTAGGCGACAATCGAGCCTCATTTTCAACTTCTTTAGTGGTGCAAGGATTAGATAGATGATATGAGAATCTCATCACATCATAGAGTTAAGAGAACTATTCCTAGCCTTTCACGGAATAGTAGATTATGGTTCTTCTCCTCTTTAAGAGGAAGGCACCATCAAAGTACATCTCCTAGTGGGTGTATCCCTAAGTTCATGATTTCTTCATTGGGTATATCATCACTAAGTGGAGAGTCAAGAAAAAGTGGGTGTGCTGCTAAGAAATTTGCTAGCACTTGTTCTTTCACCACACAGAGGGGTACGAAGGTAATGTCAAACTGCGAGAGGGTCATGGACCATCATGCCAACCATTTGGATAGCATATAGTTTTTGGGATGCAAAGATTGAAGCTAGGAAATGCTTCTTAATGGGTGGATAATTAGCCTCAATAGGGATTAGATGACAATTGAGGTAGTATAGTGCATTTTCCTTCTCTTCATCATTGGCTTGGGCCAACAAAGCACCAAGGGATTCATCTAACATAGCAGTGTAAAGTATGAGTGGCTTGCTCGAGATAAAGGATGCTAGAACTAGTGGCATCATCAGGTAATGCTTGATGTCTTTGAAGGTATTCTCACACTTATCATCCCACTTGAACTTGGCATCCTTTTTGACAAGCACTAAGAATGGCTGACATCTTCTCGATAGGTTGGATATAAAGCATCTTAGATATGCCAACCACCCTTGGAATGATCTGAGTTAAGTTAAACTTTTAGGGACTGGCATTTCTAATATTGCCTTGATCTTCTCAGATCGATTTTGATTCCCGTGTTGGACAACAAACCCAGGAATTTCCCATCTTGAATGAATGCACACTTCGGGGTTCATTTTGAGGTTAAATTATCTTAACTTCAAAACTACTCTCAAGTCAAAGAGATGGTCTTCCTTTTCTCTACTTTTGTCCATGAGATCAATATAGCACTCAACTTGATGATGAATGAGTTCATCAGATTGATTCATAGCTTTGGTATGTAGCATAAGGCGAAGGCATGACCTTATAGTGATAGATTCTTCGGGGTTCTAAAAAAGTGTTTCTTTCATCTTTAGGGCCATCTTTATTTGGTTATATCCAAATGAGCCATCCATAAAAAGAAAACATGAGATGAGGCAATGTCCACCATTTCAGATTGGTAGTGGAAATTCATCTTTTGGACATGTCTTATTAAATCCTAAAATTAACAGTGAATTTGGCCATCCTTTTCTTAATTGGGATGAGGCTAACAAGTAGGGTATTTTTCTTCGGATGAAAAGCATCAATCAATTTCTTGACTTCATAAATGACTATTGTTATGTCTAATCATGCTCAGGAGCTTGCTTGATAGGGTTAGCATTCTCAATTGCTAGTTTATGGATCATTAAGCCAATCCAGCATCTCTTCATAACTCCATGCAAAGTAGTCCTTAAACTCAATCAATAGCTTTAAGTCATTTGGTTTCAATTTCATTCAACAAAAGCTGTATGTCGGGCATGGATCTTCTTCAATTCTAAGTTGATTTCTTGCTCATCGATGGTTGACTTGATCTCTTCTTCAAACTCACGGTGCATCTTTGACTTCAAAATCATTTGGATCATCTAAAGTTTCTAAGCACTCTGAGTTAATATGATTTGAAAAGAACCTATCGATTCCAAATGATTGTGATGACTAGTAAACATCATCATCGATTGGACCCACTATATGAATCTAATCTAGTCTTGATTGAGAGCTTTTGCATTTGTTCTTCCATATTCTTTCAAAGTAGTCTAACATTCTTTGACCAAGTATGTGGGATTAACCCTTTTTTTTGCTAAATTATGAACATGAGCAAGTACCAATCAAAAGGTAATTTATTAAATCTTTATATGAATCATCCTCAAGTTACATCAACTTCTTGAATTGAGATGCTCCTAGAAAGAACCTCACGAGTCTTCACTGGTGACTTAGGGCTTCTTAACTACCAAACCCTCACTTTTGAGAGGAAAGTGGGGTTGCTAAGGTTCCCAAGCGATGCCTAATTGTTTCACATATAGACTTGGATACACTTATGCTTTGCTTTAGTCTTCATCACTATCAGCTCAAGTGTCACCTCCAAGAATCTACTGAGAAGAGTTGGTGTGTTAACCATATAAGACTCATCCTATGAAAGATTCTAAGTCTATATGGATAGCGGTGTACTCAGAAGCTAGGACATATCTTTCATTGGGTGGCCAATAAAGTTTTCCACCCTGCCTCTAAACTAGCCTCTTCTCTACGGTGGATGTCAAGTCATCTTACCCATATGTTGAATGGAGTAAGAACTATGGGTGGAATCTAATGAGCTCCACTTCTCCTCAAGTCTATTTGCTCCCTTTTATTTTCTTTTTCATTTTATTTTTTTCTTTTTTTCTTTCTCTTTATTTTTTTTTTTTTTTTTATTTTTAAAATTTGGCCAAGTTCATGAGAATAGACTTGTTGATTTTGAGGGTAGTAAGCAACATCCTCATATATGTCCTTGTGATAAATGGCTTGAGATCTCCTTTGACATAGTAGATGATCCCACCTCTCATGAAACTTCATACATTGTAGAGGATGGAACTATGTTGTTCTCATGTATCCATGGTCTCCCAAGCAAATTATTCAGATGTATCAAGTCTATGTGAAACTTGGCGGTCTAATCATCTATCTCCAAGGGAACACTATGGAGCCTAAGGCACCTCACTTTTGGAGTGTGGTTCAATCTTCCCATCTTAGACTTAGAGTCTTCTAGACACTAAGACTTCCCTAGTCATAAGACACTTCTAACAATTAGGTAAACACTTAAGCCTAAAGACTTAGAAGGGTTAACCATAGGATTAGGTTATGCCTTAGGGATAACCCACCTACCCTACAACCCAAATCCAATCCATGTTCACCTTCTCAAACCAAACCTCAAGTTCAATTCAAACATCAAATTCAAATCCAAATCCAAACCCAAATTCCAAAACCAAATGATTGAAGCCCATGATCAAATCCAAACTTGAAACCCTTCCAAGCCATATGACCTCCATGGACTTAGCCAAATCTTAATCCAAATCAATCCAAAATCAATTGAATAAATTTATATCTTCAATCATCTTCTAAATATAAATCAAATATACATTCAAATGATCAAAACTAAATCAAACTAAATCAAATTAAATCAAAACCCTTCTAAGCCATATGACTATCCATGGACTTAGCCAAATCTTAATCCAAATCAAACTCAATTGATTTTCACAAATCAATCATATTTTTATCATCTTCACAAATTTAAATGAAATATACATTTAAATCATCAAAACTAAATCAATTAATTTTCATGAATCAATCATACCTTCAATTATATTCTTAAATATAAATTAAATCTACAATCATCAAGCCAAACCAAAATCAACCCAAGTCAAACCCAACTTAACCTTTTGACTTGAAATGTTCAAATGAACCAATTTGAACCCAGCCAATTGCAATTGAATTTATATATCAATCCAAATCCATATATAAACTCAACTAAATCAAACTCAACCAAAATCAAGCCAACTAAACTTGGTCCACTTGACCCAAAGTGGCCAATTTGACCTATTTGAGCCAAGTTCTAATCCTACCCAAATTGGATTGAACCAAGCCCATCAAAACCTCCCATCATGATTGTTGATCACCTAGGTTGATCAATTATCAAATTAGGTCAAACCAAGTCAACTTGGTCATTTGACCAAGTCAACCCCTTAACATATGAACCCAAACTAGCCAAATTGTAACTAAGCAAATCCTTGAAACCAATGATTCATACCAAATCAAAATCAATATTTGAATATTACTTGACCTTCAATTGAGTCAAACCAAATCCAATTGGCCCTCTTGACCCAAGTTAACTGAAATTGACCTAAAAACCCAAATTGGGTCAAATCAAAATATAAACCAAATTGATTGCAACCAATGGCTCAAGTTCATTCCAAATTGATTGTTGAACTTGACAAAGCCATGATTGGACCCAATTGAACCCAATGGACCTACTTAGTCCAAGTTGACCTAAAGGTTCAAGTTGGCCTAAATCAAACCAAATCCAAATTGAAACCAAAACCTACAATCATCTTCAATTGGTCAACTAAACCAAACAACACCCAAAGCAATTTGGCCAATTTGGTCAAATTGGTCAACTTAACCCATTTGACCCAAATGAATTCAAATGAGCCCAAATCTAATAAGCCAAACTAAACCAAACCAATAGAACCAAAACATCCCAAATGATCATATGAACTTGACCCACCCTTGGTTTGACCCAATTTGACCAATTGGTCAACTTGACCCAACCTAACCCAATTTGACCTAAATGAGTCAAATTGCCAAACCTAATCAACTCAATTGACTTGAAATTTGGGCTAACCCACTTTTGGCTCATTTTTTAAATCCCAAATCAAATCCAATGCCAAATGATCATTCTACCCTTGGGTCAATGGCATCACATGAGACAAATCACCCATGTAAGTCATTTTTCCATTTTGGCCACTTGGTACTCTCCCAATGGTCCACCAGGCTCTAGGACCCTTTGCCCAACCTAACCAAGGGGTGGTTGGGTCGACCATGATGGAGGTGAAATCACCTCACCCTCCCCATTGGAGCATTTGAAACCCATAGGACACCCATGATTCCTCTTGGCGACCACCTCACACCTTCAACCAAGCAGAGCAACTCCTCTCCTTGCCACCCATGACTCCGAGATGGTGGCCACTAGAAGCCAAACCCATCCCACCATAGTCGATCAGATGAAGGGGTATACACCCCTTTCCACTCAAACACACACAAAAATCATTCCTAGAGCCTAGCTACCCAAGGAGCCATTAGAGCCATTCCTGCTCCCAAGCTCATTCCTAGATCAAAAATGCCATTCTCATCCCCAAAATAGGACACTCCCATTTTTACCTAACTTTCCCATTTCTCCATCAAACTCAAATTAACTTTGCACACACCTTCCCTAGGCTCATCGCAAGAATAAATCATCTCCCAAGCTTGCGAGCAGGAGGTGGGACTTCAATCAAATGCTCTAATCATTAGTTCAGTGAACGTCAAGGAATTGATCCAATTCTTTGCTCAACAGGGCTTCATCTTCACTATATGAAGCTACCTCAATCATTTGAACCACCAGTCTTGAGCTTTGGTGAGGTATGCTTTCAAAACTAATCTTTAGGTAAAAATGGGTTGGAACTTTTTGAAGAAAACTGGCATCTCATGTGAACTTGATCATTGGATCCCTTCCTATTGATGTCATGAAGGTGTGGGATCTTTTTGGAGTTGATCCAAGCTCGGGTAAGCTCGAAGAAGTGAACAATGGTGGACAGACCCCATTTTCCCTCACTCGCGTGATGTTAGATCATGCACCATCCATTCTGCATGATCAAATGGACGATCGTGAATAGATCTGCTAGATCGATCTTATTTAATCCTATTAAGCTATGGGATAAATCTTAACCATCCGATTTAGATCGGATGGTGAAAGCGCATGTCGCGTTATAGCATTGAGTGAATAAGTTTTAAGTAGGAAATCACGTGGTGCGTGAAAAGCATAAGCGTACACATGGTGCCAATAGATTAGGCTTAATTAATCATTTTTTAATGGATGAAACTAAAAATCATAAAAATCATAGAAAAATAAAAATACAAATAAATACTCATTTTAAAGATTTTAGAGGAGAATTAATTAAAATGATCTTAACTAATTTTGAATAATTATTAAGTTTAATTACAAAATTAATTAGTTTAATTACTCTTTAATTACTTGAGCAATTAATCCTAAATTTTTGTGGGTTAATTTAATGGGATGACCTCTACCTCCCATGATTTTCTTGTTTTATTACTCACTTAATTAGAAAATTGACTAATTAAACCTTAACTACTCTTTTAAGTTAATTAATGATTAATTAATCCCATGAATAGTAATAAATTGGTTAATTAAGTTTATTAATCATTGTTCAATAGTAAGTGAACTAAGGAATAGGGTTGGGACCCTTTCCTAAGTTCATTTCCTATTTTAAAATAAATTAATTTAAGATTTAACTAATTAATTAAATTGCTTAATCAAATTGAAATCATAATCACATCGGATAATTAAATCATGGGGTAGATCTTTAGGAGTTTTAACTAAAGGAGTTTAATGACATTATGGTTAGTCATGTGTGGGAAAACCATAAGAGTAATTAATTAAGTCCCTTAATCTAATTAACTATTAATCATGAGCCAATTGCATTAGGCCCCTTTTATTTCTTAGGATCATTGCAAGTTTATTCTCCATGCATATCATGTTGGCTCATAATTATTTAGTTAATTACTTTAAGGTGACATAGGTAAAGAATTAATTCATCTAATTAATGGTTCAACTTAAACCCATAAAATCAACTTAATTACATTTCCTTAAATTAAATCAAATCACTAATGTGGGAATGGGTTTAAAATAGCAAGTGATGATTTATCTTCTCTTCTTTAAATTAAATCAAATACAAAACTTAATTAATAAAGAAGCTTTGGTTTGCTTTAAATAATCTTATTTGATTTGATTATCCTTAAGAATTAGTTTGGTTGAATGAATCACATGCTTATATTTGATTGTAGTCTTTCCAATCATGTTAAATTTGGTATGTGATTTGAATTCATGTATCCATCTTTTCAAAATCAAGTAAAATAAAATGGATTTCTTTTAGTAAGCTTGCATGTGTTAATTTAATTTAATATATGTGTGGCTATTATCACTATTAAGTCCAAATGTATTTTTCAAAAGCTTTTAAATGAATAATAATATGTGTTATGATGCTAGTTATAAATACATAAGAAATGCATGTGCTTATAGCTTAAGTGTATGAATGTTGAGTTCTCTTTCCTCTATTCATGTGTTGATTTATATAAGATTGAATGGTAATGGGTATATAGTGACATCAGAACATGAGGCTTTAGCTAGCCCCAAAGAGGTCATTTGATTACCTCACTTCCCGGTTTAGTAATGGCACATATGCATTTGATTTCATTCTCATGTATTTCAACATTAGAATTTGGATAGAGCTTTAATTCATATATATAAATGATTCAATCAAAAAAAAAAATACAATCTTTGCATGTTTTCTTTCCTCATTTATGTATACATCCATGTGTGCAAGAAAAGAAAATATAATAGACATCCGAAAATATGAGGCTTTAGTTAGCCAATGAGGTCATTTTAATTACCTCACTTTCTTGGTTTAACAATGACAAATACTTGCCTATATCTTTGTACATGTATATGTATATGTGATTAGTGAATGAAAATCCCATTTTACATTAAAATTGCATGCATTCATAATTAACTAAGTGGTTGAATTAATTAGCCATATGATTTGGACTTCTTATGTTCATGTATACAAATTTACATATGTTTGAATGTAAATGGGTATATAGTCTAGACATCTTGAGAATACAAGGCTTTAGCTAGCTCAAGGATGTCATTTTATTACCTCACATCCTTGATTTAACAATGACACATGCTTATTTAATTTCATTCTTATGTACTTTTGTATAAGAATTTGGATAAAGTTTTAAATTAATATGTTTAAATAATTCAATCAAATAAAATAAAAATTCTAAACATACACATGCATTCATTAATTAAGTGTGCTAAAATATGTTGCATGTATAGATACACTTAGATTAAATCATACATGTTACATGTGATGGAAAAGAATGATTTAATATATGTCATGTGATAGTAATTCAATTAAATTAATCTTAAGATGCCTTACATTTTGAATAGGATTATTTAAAGTGAACCTAAACTTAAGATTAATTAAATCATTTAATAATTCACTAAAGAGAACTAAATCAAATTAATATACTTTAGAAAGTGACTTTAGGGATGAAAGAGGGAATCCACTTTTCTCTCTTTATAACACTTAGTTACTAAGTGTAATCAAATGAAAACACAAATTAAAATTCTCAAATCAATTAAACTACTTCAAGTGAAATCAACCTTTCATGTTAAATTGAATCCTACACTTAGAAAATACAACACTAATGCCTAACAAGACTTACACAAGCTTAATACACACATTAGAATTAAGTCACCACTTCTAGCTCTAAGTTAGGATGGTGTATGATGTGATGTATATTTTATTTTTTATGTATTATTTTAGATTGAATGTTAGGATGTATGCTTGATAGACTGGATGATAGGCCAATATTAGCCTAATCATATTTTCTACAGGGGATTATGGTTAAGGGATGCTTAAAATAAATGTGAATGCTTTTTTCATAGGTTGCTTAAATCTTTAAGCATAATCCAAGTTAGGATAGGTAGGCTTAGTTACCCATGTGTAGGGTGCTAAGTCCAAATTATAAATACTACTTGGGATTATATGTATATTTAGCTAACCTCTATTTTTAGGTGTAGTTAGATTTACTTTTCCCATAAATGTAATTTTTTGCAATATTAGGATTAGTGCTATGGAGATTAGGATGAGCTGGCAGAAGGCTCTTGGGTGCCTGATGCCTTTGAAGCAAACACCATTCAAATCAAAGAAGGAACCAAATCAGAAATGGAGATAAGAAGAAAGAAGACCCCAATAACATTTAATACAATTATAATTACTCTTTCATATTCTAAGTTGTATAAGGGTAGAGCTCGGCTGCCCATCTTTTCTCTCTTCGGGTTGTACGATGGTACCCGACTGCATTGGCCTTTTATTCTTTTATCATAGTTTATATAATTGTTTGATGTTATGTTTACATTATGCATTAGGATGACATGCTTTTCATACTTTCTTAAATGATTGATGCTTTAATATGTGTCTTGGATACGACTAGGCTCTTAAGATAAAAATTACTTTTCTATAACTAAATTTTAAACAACTCATAACCTCATCATAAAGCCTAAGACATAAATAACATAATTAAAAAGTTTAGCAACCCCTTAGCAATATTGTTGTATATTTCACATCATGCATGCATATTCTCTCTCTTGAACATGAAGGATCTCCATCTTTGCACGATAAAGGAATGCTTCACCTGTAAGGTCATCCCTTATGGTGGAGAACATCTTCTAGCTGATTTAACTTGTAACCTATTTAATCATGAATTTAAGCATAAGAAATCCTAAAGCCTCTATCAAAATGATCTATCTAAAATGAAATAAAATTTGAAAAGATTTTTTCATCTATAGATTAAGTCATATGCTCATACCACTCATGCTCTAGTCTCTTATGTGTGTTTAGGGTTTAGTCTCTTTCTAATTAAATAACTACCCTAGCTATCTTGCAATTCATAAGACCAGACTACATGGTTTTAAAATTCATAGGAGGAGTTAGTTGGCCACTCAGTGGTTATAAGTCCAGTTGGACAATTTATTCTCTCTCTTATGGAGGTAAACCCTTATGTCCACCCCATCGCTTAGATTTAGGTGCTTTAGCTCATACTAAAGCTCCTAGATTTAGGATCCAAGGTAGCTATTTCCTTGGGCTGAGCATAAATCCTCACCTCTTATTCCCACCTTGTGTTTTTGGATTATAAGGGTGAATTCTAATTAAATTTCAACTCAAAACATATAAATCTCCTCAACTTCAAAATTATAACCATAGGATATATTGGAATGCTCACTTTCACTTCATGTACATATTTCCTACTTATTTCATTTGGATTCAAAAATAAGTCTTCTCATTGAACTTTCCCAATTGATTTTTCAAATACAACCAATCTTTTGATAGTCTAAACTTGAAATCTTTGGAGATGATAATTATCTACTTTAATGGAGAATATTCTTAAGAAATTTTATTTCTTAAGATGTAATTAACTATGGAGGTTTGCCTCCATATGAAACTTAAGAACCTAGTTTAATATAAACCCTACTTTACTCATCCATGGAAAGCAGAGAAAAAAATCTATGGTACATTCGAAGACCCATCATGCCTTAAGAGTCCTAATTATGTGATTAGGTCCATTGTAGGGTGATTCCTTTATCTTTCAAGATAGTATATCATACCTTAATGTTGTACATTATCTCAAAAGTACCCCCAGCTTGGAGTCCCCCCTCCTTCCCCATACATCAAAATAAACACCACAAGGCCCTCTCATGTTGTTCATTGAATCCTCTCAACATCATCCTTTCTTTTGGAATTTGGAGATGTCGATCCTCAAGTAGGCAAGGGTTCTTAAACTCATAATCTTGATTAATATACCTTGGTCAACTAGAACTCCAGATAGCCTGTATTGCCAACATCCACTATAATGTAAAGAGGTAGTTGTGCTCGGTCATCCCTAGGAGTAAGTCTTCATCGCTGAATGTAACTACTAAGATGTCCTTCAAGTGGCATGCCTCCTCTTTAGTAGTGGTCAGCTGAGCTAAGCATATCTCTAGATCAAGTAAGGCCTTGATTAGAGATTCCCATCTCTTTGGATAAGAAGGGCATCATATACTTACAGGAAACTTTCTAAGGTGAGCTAGGACATTGTAATCAACTTTTGCTTACCATTATCCTGAGTGCTACCCTAGGAGGTAGAACTTTACTGTAGGTTGACTTGGTGACTTCTTAGAATGATGAGTTTATGGAAAGTTCTACCTTTTCATCAGGCATACCTACAACTTCACCTATGGGAACCTTAGAGTCAGTTGACTCCATGTCAATCTCAAGAGGGGAACCCAATTGATTTAGAGAAGGATAGACCAATTCTGAATTAGAAAGGAAATCATCGAAACTACTAGAGCTATTATTTTTATTTAGACTTAGAGAGATTTCAATAGGAATAAAATCAAGGCCATAAGAAGTAGACAATATATAAGTAGAATCAGCTTTCTTCATTAATTTTTTTTGGGTGGAGGTACATGAAAGAAATCAAGTAAAGTAAGAGGAATAAGGGATTTAGTGCCTTTATCCGCATATACAACACTCCTGTCAGTAGAAGAGGAGCTAGGGGTGGTAGAGCGGTGGAGAGTCTGGACTCATGGTGGCTGCTACTAGATGATCAGGGCAAGTATGGTGAGCTACAGCTGCTACTGGGCTGTCACCCTCCCCAAGTTATCTTCTGCAACTAGCAAACCTTCCTTGATGTTGGAGGTTTGAGCTACTGCAGGCACCTGTAAGGAAAGCTTCTTGATCTTAGAAATGATCTTCTTAGAGGTTGGGATAGGAAAATATCCTAACCATCTTTGGTCTTAAGAGATGTAAGTATCCCCAAGGATTACTCTAATAAAATTGGATGGTTGTTCTAATAAGTATTCCTTAGGGATAACTATCACTCTCAACTTGTAGCAACTAGTCCTTATAATGATCCTCTAAGACATGGCTAACATGTGGTAGGACAACAGGATCATCATTCTTACCCACTTCCTCTAGACTCTTAGGCTCTAGTAATTGAAAGTCAAGTCTCTTTACGAGATTCTTAAAGATTTTCCTAACTACCTCCCTCTTGAATGAATATGGCTTATTCAATTTATCAGCAAGAGTAGGTGGAAAGTAGCTACCCTGATGGATAAGAATATTTTGGTAGGCTATTGAGGGTGGTGGAAATGGTCTATGGCTTGCGGTGGTGGTATGATGGCGAGGGTGGTGGAAGAGGAGGTGGCAAAGGAGGCTATTGAGCTCATAGTCTCATACTAGCTCACGGCTGCTTCCCTCACATCCTTGACACAACTATCCTAGCTTCTTCTCAAACACCTTCTGCAGCTTGGGCCTAGATGATTGGTCATGAAAGGGCAACTGTTTGGCTTCCTCTTGTGGGCTAGCTACCTTGTTGATCAATTTCTCGAATATATTGATGGAAAAGCCCTTAAGCATGAAGGCGATCAGGCCATGGATATTCTTGAGAAGAATCTCAATCGCATGTTGTTCAGACAGCTGTGGTTCGCATTTCATGCTCAGGTTGCCACACGAATGTAATCAACAAGGGACTCATTGAGTTTTATTTCTCTATAATGAGGTCGCCTACAATCACCTCTGCGAGCTCCAACAAACCTCTTGATGAAGTGCTGCTCGAAAAGTTTTCACCAAATCGTTGAAGGTTTCATCATTAAATCAAATGCAACACACGACTATTAACAAAAATCGGTGTACCATGTTGCAATAGTCGACTCTAAGTGTGTGTGTTATCGTGGGTTCCCAGCCATCAACATCTTGAAGGATGGTGGCACAAAACCTAAATAAAATAAAACTAAATAAAAACCTAAACCTAAAAAATAAACCTAAAATAAAACTTAAAAACCTAAACCTATACTAAAAAATACCTAAACCTAAAATAAAAAAAATAAAATAAACATAAACATAAACTAAAATAAACTAAACTAAAATAAATAAAACCAAAACTAAAAAAATAAACTAAACCTAAACTAAATAAAATAAAATAAACTAAAAATAAATAAACCTAAACAAAAAATAAACCTAAAATAAATAAACTAAACCTAAAAAATAATAAATAAACTAATAAACATAAACTAAAACTAAATAAATAAAATACCATAAACTAAATAAACTAAATAAATAAAAACTAAATAAAAAAAAAAAATAAACCTAAATAAAATAAAATAATAAACTATAATCTACTAAATCTTTTTTTTAAAACCTACCCTAAACTACCATAATCCCAGGCCCTCTAACATAAAACTGACCTACTATACCTGCCTAAAAATACCTACTACCTAGTCCTGGGCCCATACCCTATCCCTGAGCCTAGCTACTACCCTGACCACCCCCAGGCCATGGGCACTAAAACTCTGGGCCCTCCATAACCCTGACCTACCCTAAACCCTAAACCTAAACTAACCCAAAACCCTAAGCTGACTGAACCAGCCCAAACTAAATATAAATAAAATTAACCAAAAATAAACCTAACTAAAAAAAATAAAACCTAAAAATAAACCTAAAAATAATGATAAAATATAAGATAAAATAAAATAAAGCATAAACCTAAACCTAAAAATAAAAATAAAACTAAACCTAAAATAAATAAATAAATAAACTAAAAAAAATAAACCTAAACCTAAAAAAAATAAATTAAATAAAAAAAACCTAAACCAAAATAAATAAACCTAAAATAAATAAACTAAACTAAATAAACAATAAAAAAAACTTAAATCAAAATAAAAAAATAAAATGAACTAAGATAAATAAAAATAAATAAAATAAACTTAAACTTATCAGTTGGCTTAATTTTAAAAAAAATAAAAATAAGAAATAAAAATTAATAAAAAAACCATAACCTAAACCCTAAACCTAAAAAACTAAACCCTAAACTCTAAACTAAAACCCTAAACTAAACCATAAACCTAAACCATAAAATAAAACTTCCCTAAACCTAAATTCCTCAATCATCTTACTCACTCTCGTGCTCTAATGTTACCTTTAATTTTTCTTGCGGCTTGGACGATCTTTGATCCTTCTCAATCATAATTTTTTTTGTCTCTGGCCATAATGTGGGTTTCCTTTTGCTCTTTCAATGGTGGAGGAGCCACTTTCTAAACTAGAGCTGAACTTGGCCTCTTCTATTTTACAAGGTATTATGGATGACATCATCCGTATTATTATTGAGTCCTTCAAGGATGCATTATTAGAACTCTTCCCTTAATACTTAATTTGATCTCAACCTCTTTTATGGGATACGTTGTTATGTGCTCAAATCTTGATGTGGAAAAGTTTGTGAAGCCTGAATTCTCTTTAGTGGTAAACCTTCGTTGGCCAACTCTCGATAACATCGATCATTTTTCATAGCCTAAAGCTCTCATCATTTTCCTGTCAATTTGATTGATCCTAGGCATATTCTTATTGACCTCTAATGACTTAGATTACTCAAGTGCTCACCACTACTTGTATAATTGTCAAATGAGGCTTTGAAATGGTCTCATCTGATGTAAAAGTGCAATCAATTGTTCCTTTATGGCTTGCTCTTCCTAATATGAGAATACACCTACACATCAAGTTCTCTTTGCGGTTGGTGCTCTCTTTGGTGATAAATTGATAAACCATTCTAATCACCTTGCTCGTATTTTGGTTGAAATTGATATTACCAAAAAGTGTCTAAAGTATGGCTAAAATTTGGTTATATTAAGAAAGTGGAATTTGAAAATTTTCTATTTTTACTATTGTAAGATTCATGGTCATGATCATTTTGAATGCTTTGTGTTGCATCCTCATCTTAAAAAGAATAAATTGTTGGATCCTAATCCCTCTCTAGCAAATGAAAAAATCAATAAATTTGCTTATGTGCCTAAAGTCACTCAAAATGGAACTCATCTCCCTACCATTGCTTCTAATTGTAATAATTTGTCTCCTAGACAATAATGACCTATAATCTACTCATGGCTAGTGAAAAGACTCCTAACCTTAGTGGTGATTTGAATAAACTTTATAAAAAACTAAATAAATTGTTCAAAATAAAAAGAACAAATATAAAAATGATCCTTTGGTCATGGAACAAAATTCAAAAGGTAATTCTAAAATTGAGCATGAAATCTGCTATAATGGCTTAAACCTCTCCTTCTCTACCCTAAGTGATACCCATGCTAACCCAATTTCTCAACTAAATAAAGAAAAATTACCATTAATGCTTTGAATCGACTATTCTAAATATCATAAATCACTCTCTGATGGAGATACTGGACATAGATAGACCTTTTCAAACTATTATTAAAAAAAAAATTAAAGCTATAATGTTACTAATAGCTCCACTAAACCACTTGATCTTCTAACTTCCCATAAATAATTGTTTCATGCTTCTTCTTGCAGTTATCTCTTTTCCTTTTCTTTTTTATTATGATCAATCTTCTTATTTGGAATGTTAGATACTCTCATTGTCCATAACCATATTAAAGCCTTTATCATACTCATAACATAAACTTGTTATTATTGAACCATTCATACACTCTTCTAAGATCACCCATGTTGCTAGAATGCTTGGCTTTCAAAATTTATTCTATATTAGCAATAAAATTTGGTGCTTTTGGAATAATTTAGTCAACATCTCTATCCTTGATGATCTTCAACAATTGGTTAATGTTCAAATCTCATTGGGTGAATTTTCTTCTCTTGGTTCCTTTATTTATGCATCATCTAATAGAGCTGGTAGGAACATCCTTTGGGATAACTTTAGAACCTTTGCCTCCTCTATTAACAAACCCTAGTTAGTTGGGGGTGATTTCAACACTATTCTTGCTTCTTCAGAAAGAAGGGGAGGTTGCCCTCCTAACATTCATTCAATGGAAGATTTTTTAAATATGATCCTTGATTACAATCTGATTGATATTGGCTTTTCTCCTACTGCATGGCATAACTCTAGACTGGGTGGCTTGATAGGACCCTTTTAATTCCCTTTGGATCAATCAAGCCTTACTTACTGAACATTTGAGTAGAACTTTAAACATGCTGCTTTTGATTTGTAAAATCCTTCCAAGACTATCCTCCTCTTCTTTTAGATTCCAAAATATGTGGATCCAACATGGATTTCATAAAGTTGTTTCCATTAATTGGATGGCGTATTCATCGATAATCGTTAAAGGCATGATTCTCCTTTGGCTTAAGCTTAAAAGGCTTAAAAAAAACCAAAATTGGTAAGCATCATTTTAAAATCTTTTGCCAATCTAAAAATATGGAGCAATTAGTTTATTCTTTGAAGATGCTAGGTGATTCTACTAAATTGAATGCATAAAGATAAATTAATTATCAATATGGAGGAAACTATAAACTAGCAAAAATATTGTGGATGGTGATAGAAATATAAGGTATTTCCATGCTCTTTTCAAAAAAGAAAGAAAGCCTTAAACTCTATTAAAAAAATCAAAAATGATAATAATGGATCCGATAATAATGATATTAAATATTATGTCATACAACATTTTAAAATTTATTAAATAACAACCCTTCCTTAGAAGCCTCCAAACACACACGATTCCCTCTGATTACTAATGATGACAACCACTTGCCTGCATCTAAAATTGAGATTGGTAGTATTCTCAATAGTATGAATAGATTAATTCTAAACTAATGACTCAATTCTTTAAATGGCCAATTCTTAACTCGACCTTCTTGATCGTTGTTGATTTTTTTGATGGCAACCTTACCTAGATATTTTCTAGCACTTCCATTGTTCTCATTCCCAAAATTAATAATCTTGAATCTTAGGTGATTTGAACTATCACCTTTGCACCTTCCATAAACTCATTGCTAAATTAATTGAATAATGTCCTGCCTAAAATTATTTCCCCAAACAAACCCATTAAGGTAAGCCTATAACATACTTCTAGCCCAAGAGCTAATTCATGACATTGGCTTCCTGTAGATGGAAACATCCTTTTCAATCACACATCTAGCGACAACCTCTCTTAGGATTTCCTCTTTCAAACTCTTCATTTGCTTGGGTTTCGATAATTTTATCTCATCAAAATTGTATTACCAATGTTTGGTTCTCCATTATCATGAATGGTGCATCCCTTGGTTTTCCTTCAATGCATGGCTTGAGACAAGGTGATCCCCTTTAAACCTCTCATTATTGTTGTTATATCTTTCAGAGCTTGAATGATCTTTTCTATAATAACCTATCATGTTTTTTAGAACTTAAGGTGGTCTTTCTCTCATCTTAGTTTTGATGAATTTATAATCTTTGCAATGCCTCTATTCTTCACATTAAAACTAAGAATCTTTTAAATAAATTTGAAATGAAAGTGGTCTTTTCTTAATGAAGGAAAAAGTTGTTTCACTTCCTCTAAAATCTAGTAATAGGATCAACCAAATCTTGAGAATTACTAATTTCTAAACAACAACTTCTTATTAAATATCTTGGAAATAAAGGTCAAAAGATCTCATCTTTTTGAAGTTAATCAAAAATCTCTAATAATATGCTTGGGAATTTCATTTACTCTCATTTGGTGGTAGGCTCACTTTGATTAAGAGCACCCTTAACTCCATGCCTTTATATCTCATTCAAACCATTGTGCCAAATTCTACCATTAAAATTGGCCTCCTTAACAAATGGGTTCTAACAATTCCTCTAAAAATGCACTAGACCTCTTGGTATAAAGTTGTGGCATTATGAAGGTGGTCTTGGATGTAAGCCTAAAGGAAGCTATCACTACTTTTCCTATAAACTTTGGTGGTATTTTAGGAGTATAATAGTCTTTGGGATAATTTCATCATAAATAGCCAATAAGCACCCTCTCATTTGCCCCTAAAGCGGAGACTCTCCTATTTGGAAAGACTTTGTTCCATCAAATGGGATGCCAAATCATTAATTTCTTGGGGATTAACTAGCACCTCTTTCTTTTGGCAAGATAAAGAGGTGGGTCCATTGATGATTTACTTTCTACCCATTCCATTACTACTATTAAAGTGAACTCTTTAAAAAAATAATATGTGAAACAATAAACTTCTGATTATATTCCTCTCTTATAAACAAGCTTACTACTATTCCTATCGCCTAATCATGATCAGATCCTAAACTTTCAAAATGGTGATTTCAACTTTAAAAATGTTTGGATTCATATTAAAAGCTCATGATTTTCCAATGTGTTTTCCAAACTTTGGAATAACTATTCCATCTTTTCTGTTCTTACTTGGTATTTTGAAAAACTTCATCCCTAGACTCCTTGATGTAAAAGGTACTTACCTTTAAAATGACGCTTTACATTGAGAATATAAATCATGTTTGTTAATGGAGCCTGATTCAAAACTTTGATTTGGTATGATGATCTCTTTAACATTGTCAAATTCAATGGCTCCTTAACTTTATACCCTTCTTGAAGTTTATTTAGATAAACTACTAAAGGTCACATTAAAGTCATAACTAAATTACTCTTATTTGGTTCATATGGATGAATGAAAAAACATTGGTTTCCTATGAACCACATGAGGATAATTAGAGTTAAAACAAAATTGTGACTTATTCAATGCCAATTTAATTAACTAATACAATTCAAAGGTTATAAATTTATGGCCATTAAATTTTAACTTAATCAACCCATAAAGATGACAAGATTGTTTATTGGGTAAAACCTCATGTTAATCTATTAAAATTAACTCTGGCTCTCTCTCAAAATGCTTAAGTGGTGGCATTTTGAAACCTAATGGTAAAGTCCTATGTGCTTTTGCTTACTTATATGCTCCTGATGAGCTCATGAAAGTGTACAAAGCTCTTGAGATTTACCTTCAAAAGGTTGGCAATAGATTGAGGTGGATGCCCTCTGATTGAACTTTGACTCCCACAAAATGGGTAGTGCTACATCTTCTGGCTGAAACTCCTTTCTCAACTCTATTTTAAAATCTCTCATGTATGGTGTGAGGATAATGCTTGTCTTGATTACCCAATCGGGTATGGATGGTATAAAATTCTTTGATCAACTTACTCTTCTAAACATTTGCATGGATTGGTATCTGGACAGACTCCTTATCTAAATTAATCCAACCAATGGATTGATCTACTATATTATTTGATTAGCATGATCACTAGTGCGTTTCTTAAATTTGATGCATCATGATATCCCTAAATGGTTTAAACCTAACTTTAATTGAAACTAAAATATTCCTCTGAATAATGTTGATGTTCATTTGGAAGATAATAATAACTTGTTATGATCTCTATGGCATTTGGGTTTAACTCTAACCTTAAATGGGGCCTTCTTCTTCTATTTCTTCCACTTTTAGTGATAAGGTGTTTTCTGTTTGGAGGAGATGTATTACCTTATGCTTTATTTTATATGATCAGAGACAAACCTCTTGCCATTAAAAATAAAATATAAATAAAACTAAACTAAAAAATAAGAATAAACTTAAACCTAAACCTAAAAAAGAAACTAAAATAAAAAACTTAAATAAAAATAAATAAATCTAAAATAAATAAAGTAAACTAAATAAAAAAAATTAACCTAAATAAAAATAGAGATTAAAATATACTAAAATAAGTACATAAAATACTAAATATACTAAATATACCTCAACCTACTGGTTTACTTAATTTATCAAAAAAAAACCCTAAACCCTACACCCTAAACCTTAAATCCAAAACCCAAAACCCAAAACCCTAAACCATAAAACTAAAATAAAAGAAACTCTAAAACTAAACTAAATCTAAACTGGACCACAACTATCATCATACTAAATCCTAAACCTACCCTAAACTAAACTTTTAAACTAACCCTGAGCCCAACTAAACCCACTAATAATTCTAATCAATAAAACTCTCCTACTGACTAACCTCAGATAACCCTGCCTCAGCTAACCACCCCACTTATCTATGACCCAAAACTGGGCTCTACCTAAAACTAAACCTGACTCTAAACAATAAAATAAAACCTACATATAATAAATAAATAAAATAAACCTAACATACTAAATATAAAAGAAAAATAAAATAAACATAAAATAATAAAATAAATAAAAAACTAAACTAAAATAAAATAAACCTAAATAATAATAAATAAAATAAAAAACTATAAAATAAAATAAAATAAAATATAAAATAAAATAAAACTAAATAAAAAAATTAAACCTAAAAAATAAACTAAAAAAATAAATAAAAAAAAAGAAAACTAAAAACTAAAATAAACCTAAAATAAAAAAAATAAACAAAATAAAATAAACCTAAACATAAACTAAAATAAATAAAACTGAAGCCTAATCTTAAAATAGATTAAACCTAAACCTAAACCTAAACCTAAATAAATTAAAATAAAATAAATTGAAAATAAATCTAAACCTATAAACATAAAACTTAAAAATAAACTAAAAATAAAACCTAGAACCTAAACCTAAAATAAAATAAAAACTAAACCTAAACTAAAAATATAAAATAAAACCTAAACTAAAATAATAAACTAAATAAAAACCTAAACTAAAATAAAAAATCTAAAATGAATAAACTGAACAAAATAATAATAAAAATTAAATATAAATATAAATAATAAATAAAATAAACTTAGATAAATAAAAAATAAAGTAAATAAACTCAATAAACCAAAACCTACTAGTTTAATTTAAAACCATAAACCCTAAACTTAAACCCTAAACTTTAACCTAAACTAAACCTAAACCTGACTGTACTTACAACCTAAACCCTAAACCCTAAAACAAACCCTAAATCTTAAACCTAAACAAACCATAAACCACAAACCCTAAACCATAACCCTAAACCTAAATCCTAAACCCCAACCTTAACCACAAAAACCACAAACCCTAAACCTCCTAAACCCTAAACTATAAAACCTACCATAAACCCTAACCATATAATCCCAAATCATAATTAAACCACAAAACCTAAGCAACACTAAACCTAAACCAAGGAATAGTGAGATTGTGAGTAGGAACATCTCTAGGTGGGAGAGTGATGTGGTTATATAGCGATGGTGGTGGTGGGAGAGATCGAGGATATGATGATGGCGGATCTACTAGAAGCGGTGGTTCTAATGGGTGGGCGAAGAATGGTAGATCCTCATGAGTGTCTTTATAGTAGGGTTGGTTCTACTTATCTAGGTTTTTATTTTCTCTATGGTGTTCATTTTTATCTATGCCTTGCTTGTGTCTTAGAAAACTTGGTGCTACTTGTGATGAAATCAAAAGAAGAAATGTAAAACCTCAATTTGTTCTATTAAAAAAGCCTTAAACCTTAAATAAATAAACTTAAATGCAAAACCCTAAACCCTAAACCTTAAACCCCAAACCCCAAACCCTAAATCCTAAACCCTAAGCAAAAAACCTAAAGCTAAACTAAATAAAACATAAAAATAAAATAAATAAAAAAACCTAAATCAAAATAAAATAAATTAAAAACATAAACTAAAACCTAAACCTAAAAAGAAAAAAAATAAAAAATAAAATCTAAACTAAAATTAATTAAATAAAAACATAAGCAAAACTAAAAAATAAAAACTAAACCTAAAATAAAATTAAATAAATCTAAAATATAATAAAATAAAACTAAATAACATCTAAACCTAAAAAAACATAAAAATAAACCTAATAAAATAAAAATAAAACCTAAACCAGACTAAAAAAAACCTAAACCTAAAATAAAAAATATAAATAAATAAAATAAACCTAAACATATTGAAAACTAAACTAAAATAAATAAACTTAAACCTAAAATAAACATAAACTAACAAATAAAACATAAACCTAACTAAACAAATTAAATAAAATAAACTAAAATAAAACTAAACCTAAACTAAAATAAACTTAAAAAAAAACCTAAACCTAAACCTAAAAATAAAATAAAACTAAACCTAAACCTAAAATAAAAAAAAACCTAAACCTAAAAAATAAAATAAAATAAACTCACTAAAAAATAAAAACCTAAAATTAACTAATAAAACCTAAACTAAAATAAATAAACTTAAAATAAATAAACTAAACTAAATAAAATAAAAAATGAACCTAAATAAAATAAAAAATAAAAATAAACTTAAAGAAATAAAATAAAGTAAATAAACTAAGTAAACCTAAACTTACTGTTTTTTTTTTAAATAAAATACTAAACCTAAATCCTAAACCCTAAAACTAACCTAAACCCTAAACCCAAACCCTAAATCCTAAACCCTAAATCCTAAACCTTAAACCTAAACCCTAAACCTTAAATCCTAAATCCTAAATCTAACCCTAATAAACAAACTAAAACCTAAACCTCAACCCTAAACCCTAAACCCCAAACCCTAAACCTTAAACCCTAAACCCTAAATCCTAAATTAACCCTAAACCCTAAACCTCAAACTAACCCTAAACTCTAAGAATGGGCAGAACCTTGATGGCAGGAATGTCACCATCAACTAGGCTCAGTATAAATTTAATGATGGAGGCGAAGGCAGAGGCCACAGTTACTATAGTCGTGGTTAGGAATCTGGAGGGGCTAGTGGATATGGAGGTGGTGGTCAGAGCAGTGGCAGTTATGGAGGTAGGAGGAGTGTTGGAGGTTACAAGTGTGGTGGTGGTCGAGGGAGAGATCGGGGGTATGATGGCGGATCTCGCTACCCGAGAGTTGGGGATTATTCTGATGAGAATTGGAGAAAGCGAAGAATGTCGATCTGCTTATGAACTGTCTTTATAATAGAGACAGTTATACATATCTAGGGTTTTGATTTACTTTATGGGTGCCCATTATTTATCTATGTCATCGCTTGTGTCATAACAAACTTTGAGTGCTACTTGGTTGATGAAATCAAAAAGAAGAAATGTTGAATCTAAATTTGTTCTCTGTTTAAAAAAACATTGGGCTTTAACCCTAAACCCTAAACTAAAACTTAAACCTTAAACTTAAAACCAAAACCCTAAACCCTAAACTCTAAAAACCCTAAACCCTAAACACTAAACCCTAAACCACCCCAAACCCTAAACCTAAACCTAAAACCTAAACCCTAAACCTAACAAACCTAAACCCTAAAACCTAAAACCCAAAATTTAAAACCTACAACCCTAAACCCTAAACCTAAACCTAAACCCCCCAAACCCTAAACCTTAAACTCTAAACCCTAAAATAACACTAAACCCTAAACCCTAAAACCTAAACCCTTGACCTTGAATAAAGATGTCATTAGGAGTAGAACTAAAGAATGTCCTAATCCTAATATAGTTATGGTAGCAAATAAAATGTCTTCAAGAGACTTTTTCATGACTATTAGATATTTGAATACCCTAAACCCTAATCATTATATACCATATATTATAATATAATGTAGCATCCTATATTTTAGCATGTAGTAATGTGTTTTTGGATGTTATAAGATGTTTTGAAATGTTTTAGTATATTATTGTATTATGCCCTATCATCTATATTAATAAAAATCATAAAAATATTGATTTAATAAATCAGATGATGAAATTTGTTAAATTTGAAGTGGGAATCAGGTTGTTGTACCAAAGGTGTGCTACGCCACTTATAGTCTAAAAGTAAGATTTTATGTTCAAAATAAATATTATATGATGTAGCATAGTATAACATCATATACATTAATATATTGTTCTATGCATTCTAAATTCTTAGTATTTTACAATCATGTAGTCGATCCAACACTAGCATTATTTATAAAAATATTGATTTAGACTTTAAAATGGTGGAATTTGGCCATATTGATAATACGCAGAGCATGGCATCATAATATATTGTTCCAATCTAAAATATGTAAGTGATATGACTAAAATATAGAGTTTTTTATTGTTTAGCCAAATTTAATGATTTTTTATATTAAGAAATCCCTTGTGATGTGATATGCAATATAATATGTTGTGGTGTATTATAATATAGGATTCCATAACATAGTGTAACATCAAGCATTATAGCATATTATTGTGTATTACTACTTATTATTTAGAATA